>LPNX010259452.1:28637-73249 GCA_001517045.1 Pseudotsuga menziesii
GAAAGACTGTTATAATTTAGATGACCAAATCTTGCATGCCACAATGAACTAGATGACATATTACCTTCTCCATGCTGAGAGAGGTAGGCATAGTTCTGAAATCTTGCGGATGAACCCTTGAGCTTCAGCAGCTTTCCATTTTCGTATCTAGTCATGATGACTTGGTTGTCAGAGGACTTTCGTATTTCAACGATTCCATCAAACATGTGGATGGAATGGCCTTGCTGTCTAATCTCCACCAAGGACGGCAGGCTTCTCTGCAACTCTGGAAGATAGAGAACGTTCTTCAACAAGAAATCAGGGAATCCAGGCATCTTCAGTCGAATGGTGCCCATTCCCTTTGGTTTAATACTTGACTTATCTGCAAAGTAAACTATGCCATCTATTGTTTCATTCAGTTCTTCAAAACAGTCTTTTCTAAATGTCATGTGTGATGTTGCACCAGTATCAAGCAGCCAACAATCTTTATAAGATGAAAGAGAAGTCATTTCATTAATTCCAAGATTACAATGTGCAACAATACAAGAATCAAAAGATTTACTAGCATCTTGGTCATCTTTCTTCTGGTTATGCTTGTCTTTGATGGAGTCCCACGAAGCCCAACACTGATCTGATGTGTGCCCAGTCTTTCCACAACGCTTGCACTGCAAATCTGATCTTTTGTTGCTGCCCCCTCTGCCTCTGAAGTTTCTTCTTCCTCGTCCTCTCTTGCTGCATTCTCCCTTGGAAGGGTCTTTGGATCGGTCTTTGTCGGCAAGGGCAGCACCAATACTAGATGCCAAAGATAGCATCTTTACAACTGTTAGTGCAATTTACAAAGAGAAATAATAACCTTGCAGGTCTACAGTCTCTGCCAAGGTGAATACAATGCAAGTTTATAGCAACTGTATCAGTCAATACAAAATATATCAAAATATATCAGTCATACATAGGCTTCTTTAATACAAAATATATCAGTCACTAGCAAAAAGAGGGCGTGAACTGGCTTCATGCAATTGGTAATGTCAATCGTAAACTTGGTCAAAGCAGTAGCAAATACAAATCGCAGCACTCTCCAGCACTAAATTAGGGCAAAATTAGGGTTTATGCACTTCAATTCAAATTTACAGCGTCCATGGGCCCATTCCTCCCATCATCCTTCATGCATATGAGAGAAGGCACGAGTCTTTATATCAAAGTTTCAATACAGAAGCCAGGTCACAGGCCTCTTCAATATGTAGCACCCATCTCATTGAGATCGCTGGTTCCACATGGAGGTCGCTCAAAGTATAGACAACACTTACAAAACTATATTATATTTCTCCTATACTCTCTTGTTCAGTTATAGACATCACTTACGAAATTTAACTTCAAGTGGGATGAAAAAGGTCTTGATGGAACTACAGCCAAAGTGCACGCTAGCATTCATCGATCATCCAACGCAGGTCTTCACGAAGATAGGTCTTCACGAAGATTAGGTATTCAACGCTGGTCTTCATGAAGATAAGAGGGCAATCGCACTCCATGCTCTCATTGAAAGCACCATCAACACAGTCATGAATGTTCAAAGGAATTACAACAGCAATTACCCGTCAAATACAGCTAGGGAGACCGTCAAAATACAACAAGATCTTACAGCAATTCTTCAATGTCCAATACTTCAGTCGCAGCAATATATCAATCTCCAATACCTCAGTCGCAGCAATAATTCAGTCTCCAACGCAGGTAACACGATCAACAACGATTTCCCTCACCGAAGCGTAGGACCTCCACGAGCTTAAAGATAACAGTCTTCAGGCGGTCTTCATGCAGTACTCCACGCAGCTTCAATCAACAGCTTCTTGTCAATGCCGTCACGCTTCACGCAGTCAGCCGTCTCCAATACACACCAACACTTAAGGCAGTGCGATTATCGTTTGTCTCTGGCATCGGGATAACACCAGAATTTAGACTTATGAGATCGTATCTCAACAGGACCTCACAATTGTATCTATCCCGTGGAGATATTCTTGCTATTTCAGCCTGAAACTCACTTCAACAATCTTCTCAGGAGAGAACGCCCACAATGCAGGTTGCACCACAGAAATTTAGGGTTTCCACAGACTTTCAACACTGTCTCCTCATCAATACGCAGCATACAATCACAGAATGATGAACTTCACCAAAAGATGGAGGTCGATATAGTAGCTCCAGTCGAAGCTCATATATGGTGGAGGCAACTCACAAAACAAATCAACCAGCGCATATATATACTCCATGCAGCATCCATAATCAACCAGGTTTGCGTTTCGTCGCTCTCCTCGGCCTCTGAAGCCCAAGAAAAGGGATCTCGTGAATGCGGCGCTGCAGGTGAGCCTCGTTAATGCCCACAACGTGTCTGTCTGGGATGCGGGCCTTAAATCCAGAAAAGCTACGACGAGTAAAAGAGCAAAGGCGGCACTCAAAGATTGTATGGAGAATTTCGGAGACACTACAGACCAGATTCACCAATCTCTGGTGGAAATGGTGAAAGGATAATCGCAGCTCTGATATACTCAAACTCACGCAGCAGAAGGAGGAGATCGCAGAATAATATGGTCTCACGCAGAAGAATACTCATTCACCATGTTCAAGGGATTAGGGTTACACTTCCAGAGTCTTCAACGCAGCAGTAGTCTCATGAGAATGAGAATAACGCATACAATGAATGCACTGGCAGGAGGGAAGAGCAGAGGGCAAACTGGTGATGGGCAGGCAGCCTGAAAGAGCAGACTGGCAGGCAGAATGCCAGGGCTGAAATGCAGCAGGCAGGAGTTACGGCAGGCAGGCAGCCAAGCTCTGATACCACTTGTTAGGTATAACTCCCGATTCCATTCTATTCATGGCCAAAAACATTAATTTATACATTACAATGAGGCGGTTGAGAACCAACCTTTTCACCTTCCCTTGCAACTATTCAAATTCCTATTTATTTATTTATTTACAATAATCCTGACGGATTATATTCTAACAGAAACTTAGCAACTACAAGGTTAAGGTCATCAACACGTTCTAACAGCTGATTTGTCCTAGGGCTCTCAAATGTAGGGGCTTTGAGCCTTGTAGCCACAACAGCAACTGCATCAATCATAGACTGCTAGTAAGGGCTTCTGGTATGAAAGGGATGTCAGAATATTACTTAAAGTTAGCGATGGCCTTCCTTGCTTGCTTATGGACATTCTTTTCCAATTCGTGCCATCCAAGTTAGGTTGGGCACAGGGTTGTGTGCGGGGAGATAAACAAATGTTTACATTTCCACCTTCACTGCTAAAATTTGTAGGAATAGGAGGAGGAGGTGGCATTTGGCTTTGATTCTGAGTTTGACCCATGCATGGAATATGAAAACTTGGGTCAGGCATTGAGGATTCAACTGAAGGAGGTGACAAGGGGATATTGGAGGATGTCAGTCCACTTGCAATATTTCCCATTTCTTTGTCTATTCTTGCTTTCTTCATTTTCACGTCATTCATGCAATCAATGGCCAAGCTGGTCTGGTGCTTAACATCATCAGGAACACCTTTGCAAGGGCCAGTGTCAAGGCCAAGAATCTTGGCAATGTGGTATTTGAATCTAAAAATGCCACCACTACAATGATCTTTGCAAAATTTATAGAGGAACTTAGCTAAACCTGGAATCTTTTCACAGTATCCTTTCCCTTGGCATTTTCACTGTTTGTTGCTAATTGTTCACTCATTGTTTGCTGCTAATTGTGTGGACTAGGCCCTAGGGTTTAAGACTGAAGTTTTTGTGGTTTGCAACTTTGTTGTGTTGACTAGGCCCTAAACCCCTTTCAGCCTTCTGTGTTAACTAGGCCCTAAACCCCTTTCAGCCTTTTGTGTTAACTAGGCCCTAAACCCCCTGCTGCCTGCAAATAAATGACATAAAAATATTGAAAAAATAACCTAAATAATAGTAGAACACAAAAAACCTAAAATATTTCTAAGAAACACACAGTAGTAAAAGAATGAGGTAAGGGTACCTCCAAACTTTAGAAAAGAACCTAAAACAGTTGTAAGTTGCCTGTAACAGTCACTGGTTGAGTAAAATCCTCTCCTTTTTGTGCCCTAGTTGCCAAGCAGTGTTGGTGGATGGCCTTCCTTGGATGCCTAATTCCTCCTGTAGGCTTCTTGGTATCTGTTCATCGCTGTTTTTCCACAATCCAGCAGAGGAGAAACTAGCTAAACAAACTAGTAAAAATGAGAAAAACCCAGCAAAAACCGCCTTTTAAAGGCACTGGACCTTTGCATGTGTGGAAATAGTGAGTCAAAATAGCTGATCTGAGTCATACTCACAAGTCAAACTCAGTCAACTGAGTCAAACTCAGTCAACTGAGTCAAACTCAGTCAACTGAGTCAAACTCGGTCAACCCAAGTTTGACTCGAGACGAGTCAGATCGGCGACTCAGCGATTTAAAGTGTGAATCCTGTATCACTGGTACACACCTCTAGCCAAAGCCCTTGGACTAGCTAGACTACAATCACTGATAGTGCAATGCTGTCTTTGAAATGCAACTCTGCATCAATGATTTGCCACAAAAGAAACTGAAATGAGAATTTTCTTCAACCCAGGAACAAATAAAACATCTCAATTCAAGAATATCACCTAATGGCATCTGGAAGGAAATGGAGCCCACTCCTCTCACAGGATAAGTAGCAGCATAGTCCAACTCCACATTCATACCTCCCTCTTGGTTCTTAAGTATTCTCATATCACAAGTCATATGTCTCGATGCTCCCTTGTCGACATAACATCCTACACTAGACATAGTGTTGGAAGATAAGCAAGAGACCATGGAAAAGGTGGTCTCAAACTAAGATGAACCCTCATCTACTCCTACAATGGTACTATCTGCAACCTGTTCTTTTGTGAACACCGGCTGGCATAATGTCCCATCTTGTGGCATTGGAAACAGATCACCTTACTCAAGTCCTTCTTCCTTGTCCCTGAACCTTCCTTTTTCTTGTAGCTTTTCTTGCTATCCATCATTGTCCTCTTGATTGTATCCTACTAGCCTTGTGAGTGTTTTGGCTCTCCACAGGTTCACTACCTAATGTGATTGATGAGGTCTGAAAACTGATTAATAGAAGTATAACCTATTTAGATAGATCAGAATGCCTAATGGAAAATGAGGAAAGTGGGCCTACAAGAGATACAATTTCATTTCCCTAGTTGCAGCACTCCTGTCAATCCTACAAGGAATTGGTTATTAAATTGTAGAATGTACAGACTACAGACACCTGTCCTTTGATATTCTTTAGGGAAGAAATATCTTCTCTTCCCTCCTTACTTGAAGTTGAAGGTCTATCAGGCGTCACTCTGCTTTTCTTAAGCCCATCTCAAGGTCTAAGGTTTCAACGAGATAGTTCATAGTCATACCACTAATTGTCTTCCATTGGCTTTCAGATAACAGGATAACAGCATGTTTTATATTTTTGTCTTTCACTGAGTTGAAAGTAATGAGAAATTTTACCTATGCAGAATGGTTTGTCATTTAAAATCAGCATGGAGCAAAGAAATGCTTAAACAATTGTACATACGGGGAAGTGGATTTGATTGCATGGTTAAATGCATAGTAAATCCCAATTATTGGTCATAGTTCAAATACTGTGGTGTCTGTTTACTTCCTGGCATCAGGCTATAAAATCAAAGGTGAATACGTGCAGCAATAGATCTTCAACTTCTATTTTTTTTAACCAATGCACAGGGTATTTGAAACATCAAGGGAAATTTTAACAGAGATCTAGGTCCCTAGTTAGCGGTAATTTACTTATGAATATTGTATTTACTCTCTTTGGAAAACTCACTCCTCTAGGGAATTGTGTTCTTTAATCAAGAGGATCAATAAAATTAAGCTCCATCTCTGTAATTGAATGTACTCCTAAAGATGGATGAATTGTGATGCATGCATTGCAGCTCTGAATTTGCTCTTCGTTCATATTTGTACGTTCTTTTGCATGCATTGCCAGCTGCTCCAGCTTCCTGGTGGTTTGGTGCAGAACAAAAGGTGATTCTCTTGGGCTTTTGAGTAGTGAGAGAGCAAATGACACGCATTGGTTTTCATGAATTTCACTTGAGAATGATGGCATTTGACCTTTTCCTTGTTTGGTAGGTTCAAGTATTCTATTTTGTGAGGTTGATACTTGGTCTTGCATCAACAATTTCAGAGACAGCTCTTGTTGTAGCTGTATCATTGAAATATGGTAGAAGACTGGCAATTTCCACCTTGCTTCTTCTTGCATTTACGAGTGGTTGCTTTATTGCTAGTACAAGTAAGCGTTTTTTTTACTTACTGTTTCTCAACATTAATTGAATGTAGCAAATTAGCATGGATTCCAGCACTTGCTTTTGTCAAAACCGATCCGTGATAATAGTGTAGCTTAACTCATTTGTAGCATTTGTAGTGAGATTCTTTTGAACCAAGTCAAGATAGAGTGTAATGTAAAATGCAAATGGCTGTTACGAACTTTCAACACGTATCTGTTTTTCTATCGAACTCCTAATTCTTTTCTTTTGGCCAGGCTTCTTGCCCAGCACGTTCTCCATGTATGCAATTACCCTTGCATCAGCTGCACTTCTTCTTGAGAGGCCTGCCATATCTGTTTCAGTGGCTGCTATTGGTGTTCTTCTTGGTTGGCCATTCTCTATACTCACAGCAGTGCCACTTGTTATCTATGCTCTAACTGCTGGAAATTTTAAGAGGGTTTTTTGGTCTGGAGCAACAGCTTCAATATGTGTGATGGTATGCATCTCTTCAGAGGATTCCATCACTGGTTCAAAATTGTATGGTGGATTTTAATTCTTTTAGTTCCTGCAACATTTCTGCACTATTAAATTAGGTGGATTATATGCATTTAATTATATGTATGCTTATGTTATCACATTTAAACTTTGTTATTACAGGTGCTATCCATATTGACGGATTATTACTATTATGGAAGGTGGACATCATCAGTGCTCAATCTGCTAGTATATAATGTTTCTGGAGGAGGTGGAAGCCATTTGTATGGGGTAGAAGGACCATTGTTCTATTTGAGGAATGTCTTCAACAATTTCAACTTTGCACTTGTTTTTGCATTGCTGTTTTTCCCAATAATGCTGATTACAAAGAAAAAGGATTCTGTACCTTTAATAGTTGTGGTTTCACCAGTCTACTTGTGGTTGACGTTCATGTCTCTACAGCCTCACAAAGAAGAAAGGTAATTCTCTCCTGGGTACTTGAAAAAATTTCATTTGGCATTGGTTGAAAGTATTCCAAATAATCTGTTCAAATGCTTTAGTATGGTGGTTAAGACTGAAGATTTTACAACTTTAACAAGGTTCATCATCCATGTATTAGGGGTTTAAATAAAATTAGTTTACTAAAATCAAAGGTCACTAGGGGCATTTGCATAGAATAAATTGAATTTGCTTTGGTTGCTTTTTCAATCCCTAGTTAAAAATTTATGTAATGTCACTTCCTGTTCTTATTCTTAATACTTCTTGATGTATTTTGTATCTTGTCCCTAGTCAATATCAGGGGGGGAATAATGGTCTGTTAAAATGTGAAATATTGCCTAGTGGCAACTTATGTAATGTAATTCTGGATGCAAGCCTTAATGACACCTTTTGGGAGTTGCCTGTGTAATTATTACCTCGTTGTTGTCTTATGTGGCCTCATTGGATTTGTCTTATTATTAATTACCCGATAGTGGTTTTCTTATGTCGCCTCATGGAATTTGTTTTGTTACTCGAACAAATCTCAAAAAGTGCCATTAAGGTTTTCATTCAAAATCACATCACATAAGTTGCCACTAGGCAATCCTAAAACCTCACAAAAAACTTACCTATCAGAAACATCCATATGAACAACAAAAAGTCGTAAACATATTAGAACTTGATGGCATGGGAATGTCTACCTTGCAATGTATATAAGATAAGACTGTCTAGTGCCCTTGAGACAAATCATTGGGACACATGGCCACACTCATATTTTTCTTTCTAGATGTGAGTGCGTGTGTAAGGGTTGGCATAGTATCAGTACACCTCATTTTGCCCACTTGGACCTATTGTTCTGATATAAAGCCACCCCTCCTCTCTAGGCCCATAAATGTCATTCCTTAAATAAGAAGCCTACATTGTTAAAAAAAGAGGGAATTGAGGGAAAAACATCTGTTGGGGTTATTTGGGGCATGATGTCCTTCTTTTGGCTCACCTTGCACTTGGTGGAGCCTAATTGCACTTTTTTATTGTTATTTTATGTCATTATGTGAATTAATCCCCAACATGTGGGTGTACAAACCTAAGATTTTATAATTTGTCATTAACTTTATAGGCTTGAATTTGCAAAAGGTTGAGGGTTGTCTCATATAAATAAGACAAGCTTACCTCATTTGTAAAACATGGACAAGGGTTCAAATTTGAGATCTTGCTATATTGGAGTACTTGAGCTATGCGCACCTCTCTTGGGATATATTTTCTTGCTTGAAGGATGAATGGAATGTCTTCTAGGGTTTGATTTCGCACATGACAAGTTGATGCTAAGTTTAGTTGTAATAACTCATGCTCAAAGGTGACCTAAGGCGTACTTTCTTGCTCATTCTTGATTAATGTTGGTAAGTTTCTCTCCTAACCCTGGTATAACGTTCATCTTGAAGTGCTTTGGATTGAGTTAGGGTTTCTTTGTTAATATTTTGTCAACTTGCTTGAGGAGACCATCTTACAAAGGAAGTCTCCATTCATTAATCAGGGCTTTGACTTCTCTATTTGCCCTAATTAGGGTTTCACTACATAACCCTTGAGGTTGCTAGTTTACCCCTAGTTGCAAGCATTGAATTGCCATCTTAAGAGGGATGTTAGACTTGATCTCTCATAGCTCTAGGGATTGAGACAGGAATCTAATACCCTATTCTTCAAACCACTCTTTATCAATTTTACATGCTTTTATTTTATGCAAAAAATACAAAATATTTTGTGGCCAGAAAAAACCCTAAAAATCTAATAAGCTCCGAAAGCCAAAAAATATATGTGATTTTGTATTTTTGGTCTGGTAACACTTAAATTTTGCACACATGTGACATTTTGGCTAATCTTGCAGAAACAAGTCATCAACATACAACATACAGCTCATTGAAGACATCGTCATCAGATCCACAAGAGAAATTGAGCCCTAGAATGACAAAGGTAGTCTATACAGACAATTGTGCGAGTATTTGCACGAGACCTTCGCGCTACTAACATGACTCTTTGTTCAACGACCTGCATGTACCCACACAACTTTTCCTTCAAAAGCCATGTAATTATCAAAACGAAGGGACCACCTACTTTCTGCGGTGCATTCTGGGCTCATAACGACTCCCTTGACTAAAATTTGAATTGAACTCATCACATGCTCGGGAGCATTCAATAGCCCCCTGCATGTACTTGGAGAACCGGTTCACTAGCAAGGGTGTTCACATTTGGATCTAGATGTTTCTTGGCCTCCATTTGGCCTATAAAGGGAAGCCATGGGCATTCATTCCATAGTAGAAAATTAAGAGCAAAGTTATGCTGCAAGAATTTCATTGAGAGCTCACCCTACAATCCACTTCTTACCTCAAGTTGACATGCAAAAGCTCCCTTGCTTTCTTACTCTAAGAATCAAGAGTTTCTCCCTTCATTCTTTTAGTTTAGTTTAGTTTGTTGAAGTTGCTTTAGTTTGTAACTGCTTGGTCTACCTAACCCACAACTAACATTGTTTCCTTGGTTGCAAGTTGCAAGGATAGCAGGGAAGATTGCTCACCCTTGTGGCATTCTCCCTTAACAACTAAGAAACCGGATACGTTAATTTAGGCCTACGTGTCTCGTGTTCGCGTGTCGGACATAGACACGTTGACAGATCATGTCCGACACGACTGTGCAGCGTGTCCTGTTCGGACACGCGTGTCCGGGCACTGTCACAGCGTGTCCCGAAAACATAACATGCATCCCGTGAAAAAGACGACCGTGCCCTCTTTAAAACACATTTTTCTCTTTTTTTTTCATTTGCAAATGTTGGGAGAGCTCAAAGAGGTTTTTTTTGCTGGTGAAGAGGATTTGAAGGCTTTGGAAGGGTGCTAAAGTCCATTGAAAGTGGATTGCAAGCTCAACCATCAAACAAGAAGAACAATGTCTCATTCAGCTAGGGAAGGAGCTAAAGGGAAAAGGAAAGGGAGAAATGCCCCATCTATTGTCTCCCCTCTTATTCCTCCAAACGCAATCTCTTCTATTCCTGCTAGTGCTCCATTTGTTGCTAGCCCATGCTCCATTGAACCCCGTTTTAGCAAGACAATAAGCCCAAGAGAAAAAATACCCTTTGTGGAGGTACGTGACTAGGAAAGAAGGGCCTGGGGCAAAGCTAGGTGGGGGAGGCAATGTGTCTTGGACTTGCAATTTTTGCAAGAATGAGTTTAAGAGCACACACTACCGAGTTAAGGGCCATTTGTTGGGCCTTCTTTCTTGTGGGATTTCTTCATGTAAAGGTGTGAGTGTTACCCAAAGGAGATAAATGGGAAAGGAGGATCAAGAAGGCTTAGGCAATGTAGCAACAACAAGCAAGAAAAAGGATGAGGATCCTCTTCCATTCTTAAGGAAACCCTCTACCATCCGGCCTCCATTTCTACGTGGCAAAGGTGATACACATCCAACAAAAAAGAGGCCATCTTCAAGTGGTCCAATGGACAAGATTTTCCAACAAGAGGCGCGAGAAGAGGTGGACCTCACCGTTGCTTTCTTTTTCTACCTCAACTTCATCTCATTCAATGTTGTACAGTCACCATTGTTTTTTGAGATGTGTCGAAGTATTAGTGAACGAGCTCCATCTGGTTATGTGCATTCTGGTTCGGAGAAGCTTAGAACCACATTGTTGGTTAAGGAAAGGAAGGAGGTGGACAAAATTCTTGAGCCAATTAGATTCCATGATCGAGTCCATGAGGACCATTGTTATGGAGAATGAGTGTCCCAAGTATGAGACATTAGCAGAGAACTTATGGTACACCTTTAAGGATATTCTTATCTCCAGGTGGGATAAAAATTGCACACCTTTGCATTGCTTGGCCCACTCCTTGAACCCCAAGTTCTACAGTCAGGATGGCTTAATGGTGGGTCCTCACATAGAGTACCTCCTCACATGGATGAAGATATTTCATAGGGGAGGAAGCTAGCATTTAGGCATCAATTTCAGGATAGAGACTTATTTGATGAGGTGGAGTAGGGATTTGTATAGTTTTCCACCGTACTGGGAGATTTGGAGGCTATGATGTGGTTGGAAACATGGGAGTTAAGAAGCCCTATAATTGGTGGGCAAATAATGGGGCAACATGCCCTCTTCTACAGAAGCTAGCCTTGAGGATCATCTCTCAAGTTACATCATCCTCTAGTTGTGAGAGGAATTGGAGCACATATGGCAACTTGTACAGTTTGAAGAAGAGCAGGCTTGAGCAGTCCAAAGCAGAGATGATGGTGTATGTGCACACCAACCTTCGTCTTATTTACAGGAAGAGGGAGGAGTGGGTGAAGGGAAAGACAAAGATGTGGGATGTCTTTCTTGATGATATGGGTTTGGACATTAGTATTGAGTTGGCATTAGCCAACCTGGATATTAATGATCAAGTGCTAGAGCTGGTGACATTTGATGATAGTGATCCTTTGATGGGGTCATCCTCCACACCAGCAGATATTGATCCTCAGATGGTTGAGGAGGAGGAGGAGAGCAGTGATGAGTTTGTTGATTCAGGCATGGAGGAGGACGAGGACTATTGTAGATGAGACTCTTCATTCTTCCATTTTGATCTACACCTTTTTGTATTTACTATTACTACAGTATTGGTCTATTTGGCATTTGCTAGTGGCATTTCGACATCTATGTAATACATTATACATTTTGATTTTCATGACTTAATGAGAAATACGGTTTTGACTTTTGAGTATTGACATCTTGATCTATGACTATCATGAGTATACTGTATCAATGTATCATGAATTATCCGTGTCTCATAATCTCATTGTGATTATTGATTTGATTTGTAAATGTGTAATACTAATGTTAAATGTGCATCGATTCTGATTTATATTGAATATTTGTAAAAATTTGGATCTATATGTCTATAATTTTAATATATATATATATATATATATATATATATATATATATATATATAATGTGTCCTATGTGTCTTGATTCCGGGGGTCAGCATATCCGTGTCGAACACTCGAATCTCCGTGTCCTACATGTCTCGTGTCCTTGTGTCAGGTGACTTAGCTTAACAATATTTATTGCGACTCCACTCTTATTTTTGTTCATTTCATTATAGATAGGTTGTTTTTTGTTGGATAACGTATTTAGTGTCACATAACCCAATTTTGTAAAATAATGTTATTTGTTTTAATTTGATTCCTAAGACATTATGTTAAACTTAATGCTAAGTAGAAACTGATGACTCTGCAGAGTCAAAAGATGTGGAATGTAATTCTGAATATTTTATTCTAATAAATAAAAAGTGGAGACAACAGCTTGTGAGAGTTGTTAATAAGAGTGTTACTGGTCAAACTGGTGGAAGGAACTAGGTGGAGAGCAAAAGGACAAGTGGCAGCATCCTTAAACACTCAGGTGGCAACTTCCCTACATTTGGGGTCATGATCCCCCAAGAAAGTGGGATCAGAGCAGGTGGCTCAATTAATGACAACTAACCCAAAAAGACCTAGGCAATCTTTTAAAAGTGCCTAATGTAGAGAGCTAAGGCTGCTCAGATATTTTCCAGGAGAAGGATCATTTAGGTGGAATGCACTTCAAGGAATTCATTGGGAAAAAGGGAAACTGTAAGGAAGGTGTTTGAGGGATAAACTGCAGTAACTTGATCTGATACAGCTTCTTAGCTGAGAGAATTTGACTGACAAGTTCAGGACTGGTATTGAGTCTCAGGACTAGTACTTGATTATTTGCTGCACCTAGTTCCAGCCAGGGAGACCAGAGCAGGTTCGGGGGTCCTGAGGAGTCGCTGTTTGAGCGCTCTCTAGGAGTTGGTAGGGAGGAACGGCCTCCCATTGCTGTTGTCGACCAAGCTTTAAGAACAGGTTCTGCTATGTATTAATTTCTGTGTTATTATCTGTGTGATTGAATGATGCATTTGCAGTTTATAACGTAAAAACTTAGAGGATAGAATATCTTAGTTTGTTTAGTAATGAAATTATTCTTAATGAGAAACAAATCCTACCTATGTTTTTCCCCATCTGGAGTAATCCAGATCGTACTCTAGCACAGGTGGTGTATTTAAATGAAGATAGTATGATGTAAATTTAAAATAAGATGTTAGCTTGATTATGAGAATGTTTTCTTTTATTTGTTATCAAAAGAAATAGTATTCTGTACATGGAGTAGGGTTAGACCTAGACTGTGAATGTCAGATTATTAGTAAAGGGAAACGAAGCTATATCATTATATTAACAGTAGTATGTTTTGGTAGATCAACATTTCTCTATACATCATTCATTTCAGTAATCTTATTATTAATTTTGAAACAAAAGAAAAGAATATAATAGCTAAATTGTGTAGTGTTAGGTTAAATAAATTGTCTTTCAGCTCTACAGTTTATTTCTCTTCCTATTACAGAATAAATAACTACTGTGATATTAACGACTAAACTTCGAGTAAGATAGAAAAACCATTGATTTAATTCTAAAGACAAACTAGTTGGTTTCAGATTTATTTATGACTGATAATGTAAGTAACTCATTCATCTTTTTTAAATAAACTTAAGCAAGATCTACAGTTACTAACTTGTCTAAAGGATTTTAAACAAAACTACTAATTATTTAAAGATAGGAATATAGTTATTTTATTATTACCTTTATTTATAAATTTTAGTGTTATAATCTAATTAGATAATATAGATACAAGAGGAATTTCTTTATAAATTATTTAATATAGAAAGTATAAGAGTATAACAGCAAAATACTTATTCATTATACATCTATAAATAAACTAAATACAATGATAATGTATATAATTATAGGAGCAGTATTTGTTTGTAGGTAAAACAACACTCATATCCCATTATAATAAATATCATGTAATTATAAATTTTGTACTTAAAGATGTAACTATCAGTTACATAAGTACGACTCTAAGAACAGTAAATTACATCATTTCCGAAGGTTAACAAATACAAGACAATATTTATAACCTTATTAAAACAGAGTGAGTTAAGGTAAGTTCATATAAAAACAATATACAGTTATCCTAAATAATTTACAGGGTAAATTTAAATATAATAACTTGCAGAAATCAAATTAACAGAACATAAACATGCTCGACTCACCGAGCTTAAATAACCATTTATACAATATAAATAAAACGAATAATTTATAGTATTATATTGTAAACAAAAGATATTTCAAAAGAGACAGTATATACAGCTTTACATCACGGAGTTAGGGTAAAAACCCTATTATATCAAAATTACAACAGAGGTATAAAACCAAGAGTTTAAGCTCCTTTCTAAACGCCTCTCGGCTTCTAGAAGTCAACAGAGTATGGCTTCTTCAGCCTTACTTTCATTTATACATATATACACAAGTAACTATAACAAAAATCAAAATTTACAGTCACGGCCTAAGCCGGAAGCCCCGCATAAAGCAAGGGCTTTTCCTTAACAGAAACAGCGAACCAAGTAAACCCAAGTAAACCAAAACCACGAGGGTTTTGCAGGCCACGACGACCAACCATTAAATGTCCCATAAGGGACTGAACAAGGACGAACTGCCATGGGATATCCAAGGCTTACCCGTGAGCAAGCGCTTGTCCCAGCCTTGCACCAACCACGCAGAAGAACAGGTCGACACCTGTGTAACATCAAACATTAAAATTGTTAATATCTTACTGTATATAAGCTGGAATGTATTAAAACAAGAAATGAAGTTATCAGTATTAGCTCCTTACCTAAAATTTCACTGAAACGTGACCACCCACAAGCAGTAGAGCAGCTACCAACGCGAGGAGGAACCCAACCTTCATTTGCCACAGGAAATTTGGAGTTTACTAACGCAGCATTAACCAGCAAAGGCCCAAAAGATGGAACGACAAGCCAAGCAGGTGTAAAGACTTGGGCCGCAACCTTTCCAACCCTAAAACCCACTCTGCTGCGAAACCCTAAGACCCAACAAAACTCGAGAGGTGAAGCCACAACGCTCACTATTGGGCTGTGGGAGAATAAAACACTTGCAGACTGAAGATTACTGGAAGGAGCAAGTAGCGAAGGATAAACTCTGAAGGAAAACCAATAACCCAGTTCCAACAGCAATCAAAATGTTTACAACTCTTCTTTATTGAACGCGCAGGGCGAGCTCACAACGTACAGGAGACAAAGAAGCCGAGCCGGGAGACTGCCAGCGACAAGTTGCAGAGCGACAGGGCAGGCAACTAACACAGAAGCATAGCAGCCGGAGGCCGAGAACGAAGGAGGGAATGATGAGACTAGGGTTGCAAATTGCCTTATAACCACACAACACTTGGCTACGGTGTTGCCACGTCCACAAACAAATTATTTGCATGCAGTGGGTGAAATCATATAGTCTCGGCGAGCAATCAACCAAAGAGTATTATTTCCAATCATTTGGCAAATCGGAGGTTCCACCATAATCCTTGTTTCCAATGTCAACCTAGCATGCACGTCGCATGATAAACAAAAGATTCATCAATATAAAAGTTATGCCTTAAAACTCATCAAAGGCGTGGGGAATAATACGACCCATCATTATACAAATTGGCATACATTTCAATCAAACGATTATAACTATTGTCAAAAGTTTAAACCATAAACTCATCGTGGGCGTGGTCTGTTCTATGAACCCTTGCATTTATACATTGCACCTTTCATTTATACATTGCAAGGTATACATTCAACAAACAACTATAACTCTATCCCAAGTTATACTATTTGATGTTTATAAAAAGAAATTCATAAAATTAATTTATGGTAAATATCCTTCTTGCTAGGGTTAGCCTCATTTGCCTTTGAATATTTAATTATTAAACTAGTAAGGTTTACAATTGAGCATGTTAAGTCTTAAAATGTTTAAGGGGCTTGACATAGAAATTTTAATGATATATTAACCATAACTGGATAATATTTTCCAAGTAAATTATGTGCAGAAGAACTTAATTCATCAACACTATTATAGTCTAATTGAGAGTAGTATGTAATGAGGATATAATTCCTTTAAAAACTTAAAGCTTTGGAAGATAGATGAATAGTATAGAAACTTATTAACTATTGCACATTACGTTCACATCGCAAGGAGTAACCAAAATTTATTATGACATAAAGGGTTTATGTTCACAATTTAAGATAGACCCTTAACGTAATAACCCTGCCATCTTTAGTCTGTGTGTAAAGAAAGATTTAAGGCGTTTACACACGACGACTATGGTAAACATTGATAAACATCGAAGAGTTTAATACACAATAAAAACTATAAATTACAACTAGAGAGAGAAAGCAACTGTCACCAATACTGATAGGACTGAATCTTGTTTCCATGGCGTCTTAAAACAAAAAGAATAACGATTTAATGGTTTTACCTTATAAAAACATTTGAAATTGAATAACATTTATATTCTTTTACTGAGCTATTATTTCTGCAACGAACACATATTTGTATGCGTAATGATTATTGACAAGCAGCACCGAATCTTTCTTACCTGTAAATCTGTAAGAGCAGGTAAACTTTCTGCGTTAGCTCATAAGCTAAGTAAGCCCAGAATACCAAGACAGTTCCACCTTGTGGTCGCAAAGAAAAACAAGTCATTAAACTGAAAAAGAATTATTCTATAAGATAAACATAATCAAGTAGATAATTCAGGTTATGAAATCATTAACATATAACTAATTAAAACAATTAGTTGACTGCATTAATGAAGATTATCTGTATTTTCAAAATTTTAAATTTTTTGGAAATTTTGGGATTTTGACATTTAGGGTGTTGTGCAAGTTCAAGAGCTTGTTGTTCAGCCTCTCAACAGTCAGAATTCGGATGCTCATAGCCTGAGTCCATCAAAATATCAGTGGTATGGATCTTGACATTTTGGGCACACTAGAGGGCGCCTCCATTTGGCCAAGTGAATTGGGATACATGAAATTGCCTAAAATCAATAATTACATGATGTTTAGTATTTTTGGGTCATCTTAGGAGTGCACCTTGGTGTGGAGATCTAACCCTAGGGAGCACACCATTCTAAGGACTTGCCTTGGGAAGCGTGCACTATTTATGGAATTTGTGATAATTTTTTGGGAATCGTGATAAAGAGGAAACTCCAACATTGTATGATTATTGTGTCTTGTTTAATATTGTTTGAATTTGATAAGGCATTGATCATAACCATTAGGGCTTGGTGGAAGGTATCTGTGGTTTGTTGGTGGTTGCAGGTATCTTTCATTGATTCGAGTCTTGCCTTAGGTTCTAGAGTTACTTGAAGTGTTGAGAGGTTAGACTGTGGTGACATTGGGTTTAATCCTTTATGAGCTTAGCTTCACTAGCATTGGGTCTACATAGCCTTGCTTTGCATAGGGGTTCTATTTCAAGCAGTAACGTTTTGGTGTCATTGCTAGGGACCTCAAAGAACAATGACAACGCTCCATTGAAGAGGGATTCCTAGGTTGAATCCATTTATCTTTTAGATACATCCAACATCTTTTGTGTGGCTTAGGTCCATTCTTGTTTTGTACTTTGGTGAGATTTGTTTTGATCTAACTTGACAGGTGTCATACGGTGACTACATTGAAGAAAACTAAAGAGAGACTCCACAAGAACAAGTTCAAGAGGTAAGTTTTACTTTGTATTTTAATAGGATTATGATTAAGGGCTAACCTTGCAAGTCCTATTTGGCGACTCCATTGAAGAAAATAAATCAAAGAAGTGCAATTCAAAACAACAAACCTCAGCTATTCAGAAGAAGATGATACAACGTCCTTTGATGAAATACAAATGTACAATTGGTATGGTCCATTGGATTTCTCAACTATTTTGGGATATCCAAATCAATCAAGATAAATGTGGTTGGATCAAATTCATCCCAAAATTTTGTGAATATGAAGATGCAGTTACAGAGCATATTATGATGTTTAGAGAATATCTTGTGGCATGGGATGTTGTGGACGAGGATCTCAGAATGAAGAGGTGCGTAATATCTCTTGATTTGCAGAATATCAAGGTTGTGAGAGATTGGTATGATTTGTTAAAAAATGGCAACAAGGAAGCTCTTCTATCATTTGCATGTGCCTTGCTTGATGGAAAACATAAAACAAAAAGCCAGATTGATCATTGCCTTTATCCAAAGTTTATACTTAGGAAAAATGCATGTATTTTTAATTTGATTTAATGGAGGCACTTTTATAAAGTTCAACTGAAAAATAATTTAAGGGATGGCTAATCTAATCTTGGCCATTGATCTCACCATAGGATCTCATCCATTGATTCATAGTGAGAGTTAGGGTTTTTGCTTGGCTATCGAGTTAAAAGGAGATTGATTTGGTGGAGAGGACACACACAACACAGTTGCTTTGACACACTCATTGTCAGAGAGAGAGATTTCTTGCTCATAGCTTTTTTTTTGTAGAGTGAGAGAAAGTTTGCAAGAGAATTTATTGAGAGTGAGATTGAAGGACCTTTTTGGAGATCGACAGAGCAGCTTAGGCGAATCATAGAGGGGCTGTACATTGTTGACACAGGAGGCCATACGATTTGACGTAGGGGTCGTACACGCTGACGTAGACGACCGTACACGTTGATGCAAGGGTTGTACCCTGATGCAGAGAGGCCATACGTTGGTGCAGAGAGGCCGTACGTTGATACAGGGCCGCACATGTTGACATAGGGCTGACGCAGGGGCTATAAAATCTTGTTGGGGGTTTTCAGTGAGTTTTGGTTGTACGATTTTGCCAGGTTGGGTAAAATCGATTTTTGGATCGTATTGTTCTATATCTTGCTAATAAAAATATCTCCTCAGACTGCTGCATCGTTTTCCCATCTTGGGTTTATTGGTGTCTCTATTGATGTGATTGATGTTCTATTTTTCTCAGTATTTATTTCCCGCTGCAATATTTGTGAAGAAATTCATTTGTGGTTGCCAATAATAATTAAAAGATAATAATATATTGTGTAACTCAAGATTGGATTTTAAGGAAATTTACATGGTATTAGAGCTCTTTTGAGCAGATCTGAGAGGAAGCAACAATATTGGATAGATCAGGGCAAATCTATTGAAGAAACGAACCTAGGTTTTTCAGATCTAGGGTTTGACAAGTACACTTCATTATGGCCGTACAGTTGAGATTCGAGGATAGACTCCAGGGGGCTTAAAACTTTCCTACATGGAAAGAGAGGATCATCAGGATTCTCGATGTTAGTGATGCATGGGAGCACATTGACTCCAAGGTAGCTGCACTGACAGATCTGGCAGAGTTGGCTAAATGGAAGAAGGTGGATTCTAGGGCCATGTTGATTATCTTGGATGGGGTGAAGGATCACATAGTCCCTCACCTTTCCAGGAAGAAGACCGTTCTAGACATGTGGACGGCTTTGGAAAGTCTTTACTAGAGTAAAAACGAGAACCAAAAGATGGTGCTATAGGAAAGACTGCATAACATCAAGATGACCAAGGGAGAAGGATTAGTACCTTATCTCACAAGTCTCACACATATTAGGGATGAACTTGGAGCAGTGGGCTGTAAGACTGACGGTGAGGAGCTAGTTCGGATAGTCCTCAATGGCTTTTCTAAGCCATGGGACGTCTTTGTTAAAGACGTGGTGGCTAGGGAGAAGCTCCCTGATTGGCAGATATTATGGGATGACTTTGTGCAGGAAGAGATTCGTATCGGTTAAGGTTTAGGTTCATCTAGCAGTGCCCCACAGATTGTGGATGAAGAGGTTCTAGCCTTAGCAAGCAAGGGCAAAGGAAAGGCAAAGAAAAAAAAGGGTGGTAAGAAGAACATTGACATGACAAAAGTTTAATGTTTTATCTACTACAAGCCAAGACACTTTGCTTCCCAGTGCCCAGACAAGAAGAAGAAGAATAATACATAGATGGCAGCTTCTGCAGAGGTGGAAGAGTTCAGCAAAAGCTTCGACAAGGATTTTTGTTTGATAGCTTGCATGGCAAGCACCACAAGCAACAACATCTGGTACATTGACAACGAAGCATCTTGTCACATGACAGGACAAAAAAGGTTCTTCATAAACTTGTAGGAGGATTAGGAGCTGCTCTAAGTGTTTCTGTTCTCCAAAGGTTTGCTACGTGGAAAACAAGTGGTTGGGCCAAAGTGCATCTATAAGGTAAAACACTTAGCACAGAACCTTTGCTACATGTAGCCAATTACCTAAGTCAAAACTTAAATCAACAATTTCTTTAGTTTCTACTTCTTTGGGAGGATTAGGAGCTGTTACCTTAGGAATATTCTGTGCGGAAGACACTTTTCTTTGATAAGTTATTCCCTTGAAGTTTTGAGTGTTGTTGATTTGCTTGGTTGAAGGCATCTCTCCATAGTATTGAGTTAAGTTGTCAACTTTCTTTTCATAACACTTGGCCTGTGGCCAATTTCCTATGGAGATGCTAGGGATGTCATCTATGTTGTTGATAAAATCAGGCTCGCTTGTCGACGTATTAGGACCACAACCTTCAGGGTGACCATGCTCCTGAACATAGCACGCATAGTGGCAGCCAGATTCCTCATGGAAATCTTTGCATGCTCTGCAAAATGGTTTATACTGCTCAACCATGTTAGCAGCCTCTAGCTGATGAGGAGGCCTCTGCTCATGGTTGGGAGGCTTTCTTTGCCAAGATGGCTTGGTAGGAAAGGTTCTAGGAGCAAGCTGAGTTTGAGTTCTTTCCATCGTTATCACCCTATTTTGTATCTCCTTCAACTGCGCTAAGTGTTTCTGTTTTGCTTCCTCCATATTTTTCTTCATCTCCCTCTTCATTTCAATCATCTACTTTTCATAGGCATCCTTCATAGCTGATAAATGATCCTTGTCTTTAGGTTCATTAATTTTCAAAGGAGTTGAAGACATTGAATAACCTTGGAGGTTAGATTCACCAGATGACTGCATGTTCAAATCAATTTTAATTGCCTTTTCCTGAGCTTGGAGCAAGTTAGCAGGCTCCTTGTCTTTGATCTGGTATTGCATTTTGCCACTAAGTGCCTCAATGTAATAGACCATAATGGTTGTTGCAGTTGGGGCATAGGCAGTAGGGATGGCCTTTGGCAATTCAGTGAACCTAGTATTGAACTCATCCATTGTTTTCGTGTCCTTCTTTTTTATGTTGGTCAGGGACGCAAGTTGATGCCGAGGTTCTTTCTTTTCATCGAACTTGTTGGTGAAAGCGGTTTTGAAGGCAACTAGAGTATCAAAAGCATTATCTGGGAAATTGTTATACCAGTTGCTGGCCTTTCCATCCAAAGATAGAGCAAATAACTTCATGTATACGTCATCATGTTGGCTAACATGATCACTGACATAAGCATTGATGCACCTAGAAAAGTTCCCGAGGTGCATGGCAGAGGTAGTGGCATCAGTGCTTGTATACATCGGGAGCTTCTCGATAGCTTTGTCTGGAAGACGGTGGGGTTGACTTGCTATCTGAGAAAAGTCAAGCTGAGTAAAATACTCATCCATTATGTCGGAAACAGAGGTTTTAGTTTCTAAAAATAAACTATGGATATCTGATAAAGACTGAGATCCGAGATCTTCAAGGATCCTACGAGAAGCAAGTTTATTTAGCCTTCTCCTATAAACCTTTTCAGGCTCAGGGATAAACCTAAGTAAACCTTCAAAGTTTCTTCTGGTTGAATACCTTGGAAAAATTAATGACAGTGGAGTCGCCAGATGGATTTCAAGTCTAAGATCAGCAAGGTGATTAAACAAAAAATCTATCAAAAAAAGGTAAAAACTAGAAAAAACTAAGGTCGTCCAGGAACAAAAAATTTGTCCCCGGCAACGACGCCAAAAGATGTTGTCCGCCGATTGCACACCAGCAGCAGAAACTTTTCGAAAGCTGTCTCCTCACTTGGGAAAGTGGGAGAGGTGTGACCTTGGGGGCAAGCACAGAGCTAGGTACTGTCACCTACTCCTAGCTCCTCCGTTTAGGCTAACTCCTAACGAAGCCAAGGGGGGTAGTCCCTAACAGAGAGTTTTCTATGGCTCAATGTGGTTAAAGTGTTTTAATTGGTTAAAGATGCGAATGGGTGTTGTTTAGGAGTTTTTGTGATTAAAGGTGTTTATTTATTATGAGTATGACACATAAGTCAAAGCAATCCACATTGCTAACAAGAGATTAAAAGATAAGTAATGATTCCAGACTTTGTTGATTACGCATTCACAGATAGAAATTATAACAGGCCACAGACAATTGATCAAAATAAAATAATTATGTAGATTAAAAAATGACTAGTGCCTTATGGAGTCAAAATATTGAAATGCGCAAAGGATTAAATAACAAGTCTAGAAATCAAACTAGTGAATATTAGGTTGTGCGAATGCTCTTGGTAGATTTTAAGAATTTTAAGTGCTCTTGATTAGGGTGTCAACAAAGGTTTGTCAAAAAGCCGGGAGAATATTCCAAGTTCAATCCGTTGAAGACATGTCAAGCCCGCCCAGTATCCCAGGCTAGTATCGTAGAGATTGACCAGCTAGCTGAGAAGCTTAGACAGCGGGGGTTCCGACACCTCTACTAAGAAGTACTTTAGAAAATTCCCTACAACACCGGTGCATTGGTTACATGGTTTAAATTTTATTAAGTTTTTCTTGCAAGAATAGAAATCCAGTGCCGTTTCTGGGTACTACGATTTTGAGGTCGGTCAGAGCATACTTCGGCAAGGAGAAAACAAAGTTAATTAATTAGGGGGTGTGCGTTGTAAATTTTATTAAATTAATTAATTAAGACTCTCTGACAGAGAGTGCTCTTGACCCCATCTTATGACAGTGGTTCAAGAGACTTAGCTAATCTAAGATGCCTAATGCAGGGGTATGCAGTTCTAAGTATGCTCTCCGATAGAGAGTGTTCTTGACTTGTGTTACTGCAAGTTCAAGAGACTTAATTAATTCGTTAAACTTAAAGGAAACAGAAACATAAAGATCTAAACCACCCAAGAGTCTCTTTCAGGCTTTTTAGGGCCCTAATCGGGAAAGCAAGAGGGTAAGCAAAACTCTATCAAAAGTAAAGAAGCAATGCATTAACCAAGTCAATAATCAGAGAGACATTTCACTTCATTTTTCATGGATTGATAAACTTAATCAGCAATTAATCAAACAGATTTTCCCTTTTTTGATAACTTTTAAGCAAGCAAAAAGTAACCAAGCCTAATCTAGCATGAGAACAAATTACATAAGAGGAAAAACTAGCAAGAATATACTAATGAAATCAAATCTAACTAAGCCTTTTAACAAATTGAAACTAATTACCCTATTCTACTTTCACCATTTATTTATCTTGCAGGTATAAAGCAAATTGAAAGAAAATGAAATATGGACAATGGCGATACAGGCTTCCCCCAAATGGGGAAGTGGGGTGTGGGAGCCTTAATCCCATTTGCTCTTTTATTAATTCTTTACAATGCCTTTCTTTTGATGCTTTCTTGCTTTTTGCTATCTTTGGAAGGCTTCCGGATTGAGCTGAGAAGGGGGAATGAAGAAAGGGGGATAATGAGTCTTTTTTAAGCTTTGAATCTTCGATTTTTCGCCAGCACTTCTGCTGTACCTGTCACAAAAATAAAAAATCAGCAAGCTAACAATACTAAAAAGTGATGGGAAAGACAATGCAAACAAAAATTTTTTGTACTTAGAAAATTTTTGGAAATTTTGCATGGAAACTACAAACTTCTTCCTAGATCTAACGAATAATACTAGATCTAACAAAGCCAAAAGAAGAAAAATCTAAATATAAGCAATGAAAAAGTGGATCTACTTCTTAAGCAATGCAAAATAAGAAAAAGAAAAGGGTAAAGAAGAAGGGGTTCTTGTGGATGGAACACAAGAGCGGAAGAGAAGTTTCCAGCTTTCTTTTGTAAGAGAAGAATACGATCTGTGTAGGTCTTGCAATTACAAAGTGTTAAACAAAAAGGTTGCTTGAAGCTTGGGCTAGATGTAGCTGAACTCACACCCTTCTTCAACCTGTGAAACCTAATAACACCAAAACTCAAACACAAAGTGAGATCAAATAGTATGAAAGTATGCTAAGAGAATTAAATCAGGATCAACACTACGTATTACTGACTATTCATGTTCATTAAGATTCTAATTCACTTTGCATAAATAATCAACTTGAAACTTCAAATGATTACCCTACCGTGCCAACAGTGGCCCTCTTGAGCTTTAACAAAACAAAATTTGATCTCATTCAAAGTATTTAAAAGCAAAGGGTTAGAAGCAATGTCATCTCAACCATGAAATGTATACCACATGCAAAGAGCCCATGGGCCTCAAAAGTCGAAATTATTATTAAAAATTCAAAGCAAAGCCTGATACAATTTCTACAGAGTAACTCTGCCACAAAAGTTCCACTCCAATAGAGCTAAAGAAGCCTCTATTTATACAATGAGAGAAGACCCAAAACCCTAAAACCAGAAAACCAGACCTAACCGGCTCGACACAACATTGAGAGCACAAAACCTAAGTTGGAGAGTTAAGAGTGAGGGGAGGCCTCCACCTAGGCAAGCCGCCCCCACTCCAACCCTAAGCACTGAAACCAAGCTATAGATGGACCCACACGTGTGATGACGCCCTCATGAGGAGAGGGGCGTGAGCATGAAGAGAGGGGCGTGAGCATGTTGGTGAGGGCGCCATCCAGGTATGGAGGAGCCAGATCCAGGTAAGGAGAAGCCATTACCAATAGATCATAATGTAATCACCAGTTCCTGCCTCAATCAAATCATCAAACCAATGAGTGCTCTCCATCTCATCCAATTCGATAGTTTCACTGGAGATGACAAGACCGTTAACTGAATATATCTTTAATGCTCATTGAATGCTGACTGAAGCTAAGTTATGATAACTCCAATCATAATAAATGCCCATTGACATGTCATTCTGCATTTCATTTCACTGAATTTGGATTAATTTGGAGAGTTTTGGATTTTCTCCAAAATAATCATGTTTTATTAAATAATCAAATTTTTCCCCAAAAATGACTATTTTGAGAAAATAAGCGTTATGTGGCCGAATGATGATCTGAAAGTTGGATCTGACTGGCTGGTCGATCAAGAATGATTTTTGGCTTAAGGTTAGAGCCTTCAATCACTGAATTCGGGTTCCAGATGACTAACTTATTACAAATTGAATTTTTCCATTTAAATTATGGAAAAATTTAATTAAAAACTTTGGAAAAAATTAAAAAATAATTTTTGATGCGTCCGGTAAATTTTTTTCGGAAATATTTTTGAGGGTCCTAGTGACTTAGGACATGACCATGCTCTATTCTAATAATGTCTAGTAGGTTTATATACACTTAGTTGGGCTCTATTAACCCCCCAAGGCCCATAATTCAAAATCGGGCATTCCAGCTTTGGAGAAAGCAGGAGAAAACCTCGTCAATTATACTCGGCTATAGGCAAAGCATAATTGTTAAGGGCAAAAAACTCCCTGGAATACATTAGTTGAAATTCTACGTCTTAGGAGACCAAACCACTCAAAACACCCTACTAGCACATTTTATTACAAACCCCGCGAGGCCATGGTCAAAATTATTCAAATAAAAAACTGACTAGCCAAAACTGGCTAGACATAAAGACGGATCAACTGATACACTGGAATCAAACATTGGTCATGTTTGTCAACCGATGACTCCTTAGGTAACCCAACTATGGTACAAAAAAGTTGGCAACACATCACTCTTATTTATATTCTTTCGTTCACTTGACTTTTTACTCAACTAAGTCGGCCCCACTAAACTTCACTGAGCCGACTTCTCCAGGAGGACTCAAAACATCATATTATTATATTCCGGAGGGTGCTAATGACCCGACTTACAACAGAGGGTTTTCCTCATGACTCTTTACTGACCTATTACAATATTAATGATTCTCTCGATAGGAACATCGGGGTACAATGAAATACAAATGATTCTCCCGATAGGAACATCGGGGTACAATAAGTGAATACATTTCGAAGTTACAATAATTCAACAACCATAAGTAGTCCTACCAAAGTAAAGTGTCTTTAGACACTAAGGAATCATAGCTTAAAGTTATTGTAAATGGATGCCTTGCCAGCAAATTAAAAGTGTCTTTAGACATTGCTGGAAATGGAAAAATGAAATTAGGTAGTGGCCAAGAGATGAGCACTCATCCATTGTATGGTGTAAGGGTCATGTACCCGCACAGGGTATCAGGGAGGCAAGCCCAAGAAGGCTGAGCCTTTGTCATAATCTGGAAGCCCATAAGGCTTTCCAGGGCTCCTGCTCTTGGAGGCTGGCAGTTTACCAATGAAAAATAAAGTTGATGGCTAGATGATGAGCACTCATTCCTTGTATAATGCACGGCCTATTTGCCCCCACAGGGAAGCAGGGAGAGACTAGCCCAAGAAGGACATGCCTTTGTCCTTATCTGGAACCCAGAAGGCTATCAAGGCACTTGCCTTTAGAGGTCAGCTAGTGAATTAAATGCTGAGCAAATCAAGTTTTGAAAATGTTGTTTGCCTAAAGTCTAGTGGATCTTTCTTATCATTCCACCCATTTGTGAGACACTGCCATGCCATATTGTTCACTTAGTCCAACTTATGTGTTGTGTGGATCCCCTTGTCCTTTAGCCCAGATGCTTACAACATTGAGTTATCAAGTCATCCCTTGGCCTTTCCAATTGTTTATGATCCCTTCACCCTTGACTAGAAAAGTGGCTAAATCTATAAATGCGTATACACTGGAGGTTCTTGTTTTGAGGCAACTGATCATTGTGATTTGGATTATTATATATTTATTGTGCTTATACTTGCCAACAAAATCTAATCATACTTGAGTGTCATTGCTAGCATAGATGATTGAGCATGCATGTCCATTAGTACTTTGCAGCATCGTAATTTAGCACTTGCGTCATCATTTGATCAGCGTTGACTTGGTCAACCCAGTTGGCCAGGCTATGAGCAGGATTTGGGATGAGTTATAGACCGATGATGAGTATTTATGGTCTATAGGTGTCCATTAGACATATTCATGATTTCAGATGGTGATTTGTTGTGTTGGCTTGTACTATTTCTATGATTATCAGCATTTACAGGCTTTATTATTATTATTGTTATGACATTGGATAGTGCTTCTGATTTACATTTTCGTTAGACTTATGGTGCATGAATACTCATTCCTAGCTGATTTTGACATTTTGAGTCCATTGGTGCAACTGGTTCTCAGTTTTAGGCAGACACAAGACATATATAGGTCTTTTGGGATTTATAGCAGAGCTGCCCTCGGGAAAATGAAAATAAAACAATTTGTAGTTACTGAGGAGATCTCTTGGAACACTGGAGTGGATTTGTGGGGTGCAACCAGGCGTTTGTACCATATACCTAGGGTGCCAGATGTTGATGAAATTGTCATTGATGCCAACATGGACTTGATGTCATTGATGCCACCACCCAGCTGATGATGCTGAAGCCTCTAGAGATGGTTTTGAAGCCCTGGTAAACATTGGAGAAGCCCATGAAGAAGTCTTTGGAACCTTGAAGGAATGGTGAAGGCTTTGTTGGGTCATGATGATGTGGTCATGAGGTCTTGGAGATGGCACACTTGGTTGCCTATGATCAAGGGTTTGAAGATGGAAGGTTGCTGATGGTGTGGCTCAGATCTTGATGAAATTGTATCCTTGAAGATGTCGGCTCAACATGAGGCTATGTTGGCTCAGATTAAGAAATAAAATATCTTTTATAGTATGTCGGTCCCATTTTTTTTCTACAAGTCGGCTCTAAAGTCAAATATTTATGTTAATGCAATGTCGGCCCAGATTGAAAATTATAGTAGGTCGGCTCAGAATTTCCTAAAAAAAAATTAGTATTTATAGGCCCTCACGTTTTCACTTTTAGGGATGAGAAAAATTCGTGGAGCACTGAGGAAAAGCTCGTGGGAGCAGCATCTGTGGAAATCTTGCTGGCTGAGGAAATTTTCGTGGGAGCAGTCATTTTTTTTGTGTGTTTTTCTGTAGTGGTCTGAAGGAAATTTCGAGTGAATGGAGTAGAGCTCTGCGATTTTGACTGAGGCAAGACATTCGCTGGAGGTGGAAAACTCAGCTCTGATTTTCGGGAGTGCATTGAGGAAATTCGGGTGTAGATCAAGCTTTGTAACTCGGGCATAACCACTGAGGAAGTTGCAGGATGATTTTAATTCTTTTTTTTGTGAAATGAGCGTAGAGATAGCTTTGTGCTCGTGCTTACTGATGAAGCAGCAACAAAGTTCTTCTTGAGTTTGAGTTTGGTGGTAGAAGTCCTATCTCAGTTAACTATGGTAGTTACAGACATCTGAACAGCAGATCATTAGCAGCTGCGATGTTTAAATGGAACTAATTTGATCACATTATCTTAGGACCGGCCACTGAACAGAACTTACCTGATTCTTCACGGAGATATTTCTTTGGGGTCAAAACACAAACAAACAGTCCTGAATTTTGTAAGCCCTAAACTCAGGTTCAAGTCTGCAAATACATAGTGAGAAGTCCAAGCTTGACCCTGGTACAAGATTGATGTGCTCCAAAGTTGTCAAAGTTTGCAAGCATTCTCAGTCCAGTTTTGGCATGATTTGAACTTCTTCCCCACCATATACACAATCTGGTTTTTGATTTGTGTGGGAGGTTTTGCACAGCATAACAATGATGACAGCCCTTTGAAGAATGTGCAGTGCTAGAGTCTAAGCTGTATACACAGTCTGAGTTTTTGCAGCAGCAGAAATTGAGGTCTCACCACGTTACACAGCCTGGTTGACTGGGACACACAGTCTAAAATTTGATAAGGTTGAAGTATGTTACAGTGTTCTAATGTTGAGGTCTTCCTCAGCATAATCAAAGTTTGGTCTAGTCTTTGTCTTCTACAGCAGACATACACAGAGCTTTGACATGTACATCCTAGGTTTGAAATTGAAGGTTGACAGTGCTAATGAGTCCTCACAGCCATGAAGATCTTTATACAATCCTATCATCATACACAGTCTGCATTTGAAGGTTAAGTTAGACACTTGTGCAATCTTGTGACAGCCCTAATTTCTTGAAGAAGTTGACAGTGATGCATATGTACAATGATGATACAAAGTTTGAAGCAGCCACAGTAAAGTTTTGTGTCTCAGGAATTCGGCTGACCATGACAATAGCAGCTACAATGAGGTAGCAACTATGTGAACTGAACCAGTGTCTTTACACAAACTACTTGATGTTGATAATCAAGACCTAAACAGTGAAGCTAGATGACTTGAGGTGAGATTGGCATGTGAAAATCCTTGAAGACATGTCCAGCAGATTGAATTGATGGGAAACTTATATTACAGTGCCAAGTTTTATGAGAGCACAGTGAAACTGATGAGAGGAAGCTTCAAGAACTAAGTCTTGGAGATCCAGGAGCTTGTCCCAGTATCTTGCAAATGTCTCAACTGTAGCAGTAGTCAACTTCAGTCACTCTTGTGAAGGCTGATTTTAGCAGAGGTTAAAGGTTTGTCATCCTATTCTAATGATGGTATTAACTTGGTAAAGTCTTAACTTGACAAAACAAACTGACAGAGATAATGTACAGTGACAGTAGTACATGATAATATAGTAATGTGCATATATAAGCATACCCAGTGATATATGCATGATGTTTCCACAGTGATTTATACATCCACAGTTTGTATGACAGTCCCTGGTGACCTACACAGTGATATGATGTGCTAGTTTGATGATGCCTATACATAGCTCAGAGTGATTACACAATGATATGAAGTTTTCATAGTGACAGTATGCTAAACCAGCAGTACACACTGTACAGTGAAATAATGATTACACTGTATGCTCAGTAATGATATACATAACACAGAAATGAGCAGTGATTTGACGATTGAACAGTGACAGAGAGGAGAATTTGTGACTTGACATTGATGTACTTGATAGAGATCAGAGTTAATTGACTTGGCAATGATTTCAAGGCAGTGGCTAGATGACAGTTTGACAGAGGACACCACAGAATTGGCTTTGGTTCACTTGTGCAGCAACAACTCTACACACTCTTGAGGTGTTACATACACAGCAGTGCATCCATGACATGATGGTGATGAGTGAAGAATGAATGGCCAGCAGTAGTGTTGATGAGCAGACCTTTGATGAGCAGCAGTGTGCAAATAAACTTTGATGGGTATGCTACTGACTTGATGACTCAGCAGTGTTTTGAGGAGCTGTGATTGTTGGTTGATGTGCACAGATGTTTGAGCAGAGATTGAGACTATGACCAACAGCAGAGATGATGAGCCAAGATGATGAGCAACATTGATGAGCAGGAAAGATGAGCAGAGATTAATGAGCAGCAGTGAGCAGTGGTACAGCAGAGTTGATGTGATGAGCAGAGAAGATGAGCAGCTTTGATATGTCAGAGATTTCTTGATGGTTACATGAGTTTACTGTATTGTAAATGCAAGCTTGTCTTGCTTTTGAGGTTAAGATACCTCAAACCCTTCTTAGCAGGGTCTAAGAAAACCAGGGAGGGTCCTGGATGCAGAGTAGGTGCTCTCCATGTCAGTAGGTGCTGATTTTGCCTAACGATTGTAGCCGGACCAAAATAATATAAAAAGATTACAAATTTATATGGTGTGGTGTTCTTCTGTGTTATGATTCTTGTTGAGTTAAATGCTATGATATGTGAATGATATGAAATGATTATGAGATTGGTAGAACAATGAAATGATGAATTAGTAGTTAAGTGTGACAGGTCAAGAAAAGTTGTAAAAATTGCTTTACACTGATTCACCCCCCCTCTCAGTGTCTACACCAGACACGTCTGTGAAGTTACTTTTTGCGTAGACTCCTCTTGTGTGAGATATTGGCTGTTTTATGTTCCCAAGGCAACATTTTAATAATTAAAATTGGCTAACGAGGAAATTGATTTGGGTAATTGAGGCAAAGGATTGGCATGGAATTGGTCTAAGGCAAAGTATTTGGGTCATCTTCATCATCTAGCATCAACTCCACTTCAATCGGGGTCCACATGTCCTTGGTTTATGCATTTTGAGGATATTTTGATGTATTTTGAGGGGGATCCCCTAGTGATTTTTATCACTCTTTTATATTATTTGCCACCACACATTGATATTGTGCCATGGGGCCATGCTAGTGAAGGATAACATAAACTCCTAGCTCCACCATGTGCTACCTTATGATCATTAGTCATATTTTATGTGGTGTGCCCCTCATTGGGTATTTCTAGTGATGCGCCCCCTTATATTTTTGAGTTGATCCATGTGAGATGTATCGGGCTAATCTTAGCCATAGATTAGGATGACTTTATCTTATAATCTTGACCCTTGATCTTTTTGGATCTATGTATTATGTACTTGAGAGATCTATATATTGAGATGCTCTCTCTTTTGTAAAGGGACTTTGGGCTCTAAGAATATTGAATACAAGAAAACTTTTATAGAAACTCTTGGAAGCTTTGTGAATGTACTAGGATGTGATTGTTATGCCTCTTGCTTGGACATTTGAGTAGATCTTGCATGCAAACAACTATTTTTCTGGAAGGCCGTACTGATCTTTTGCAGGGTAGCGAATTGTTTGGAGGAGATTGTTAAGGTGTCTTGCATCATCTTTCGGACAAATCGTTCATCTTCAGGGAGTTTTCAATTATTACTTTGTGCATTGGATATTTCTCTATGGATGTTGTATGCAGCTTATCTTTTTTATCCGTAAACAAATCTCATTTGTAGTTTGATTTTGTAGGTGGAGAAGAGGGGGCACACTTTTTTCATTGGGCGTTTTTCTTCGTGTTTCATGCTAGATCTTGCTCGGAATTGTAACCAAGTGGAAGGGTCATCGACATCCAGACCGCAAGTATTTTCAGGTACGATCTGCAAGGTTAGTATTGTTTTTCAAGTTTTTATCCATTGGTCCATCCAAACCCTCTTTCTCAAAAACCCTCGTTTCGTAGACCTGATAGATCCAGTGAGTTTCTGATGACGACCATCAAAACCTACTTGGAGATTGATGAATAAACCCTAAATCTCAAGTTTCACATTAATCAGACTCCATTTGCACTGGGATCTAGCGCTAGTCACTCTAGGTGGGGGCATGCCTCTTGGATGGGTGGCCATTTCTTTAGATCTGTCAGATGGGTATGCTTGGACCTGCCTCAAAATCATAGATCCAACCTTCAAGCACCCCAATCTAGTCATCTCATGCCCCGATCTAATCTTTTGTGTCCACTTTGCCCCCTTATGCAAAAACCCTAGGTGGGTCCCTTTAGGTTTTCTTTCATTTGGCTAGATCTCCCTAGATTTATTTCCTTAAACTATTTGTGGTACAATCTCAATCAAGTTGTGTTATTTCCTACATTGACTAAGCCTCCCCAAATTGGCCCATAACTTCTATACCACACCTATTTCATAGATCTAGTCTTATCTGCTCATTATCTCTCATTCTTTATCCATTGCCAAACCCTAGGAGTGTCTTGAGTAGGTTCGCTAGCCCTATTAGGCTAGTAGGGTCTCCTCTTGATCATTCTCTGGTTTGATCTAAAGTGACAAGAGCCTGTCCGGTGTGACGACTACCCTTTATCTGTGGTGGATGAGGCCCTTGCGTTGTCACGAGTTAGCTACCTTACCTCTACCGTCCCGGATGGGATACCTTTAGTGGGTATCTACACTTTGGGTGATAACACATACCATTAATGTTTTAAAAACAACTTTGGTTAAAAGGTGCATTCATACAATTAAAGTTGGAAAATGGAAAAATAAAGGAGGTAAATTTTTGTATACCTTTTTGAAGTGGAGTTTGTGACTACAATGTCCACCACTGATGCAAGTTTATTTGCATTTTGATTTGAAGCTGAAATATTGTAAAGTGAGGGTTTTAAGCCAATCTCAAAAGAATCTGAGAGTGAGAGACATTATTTTTATGTCTAAAGCCTGATTGAAAAATGTAATGATAGCCACTCTTAGGAGGTGGAAAGACTTAGAAGCATTTTTATGCTTAAGTCTTATTAAAACATTGTAAATTCATTCAAAGAGTAAGTTACACACTCTTAGTTAGAGAAAGTAAAAGTCTTGCTCATTGTAATTTTTTTGGGTGCATGATCGACGGTGCCCAACACCCTAAAAACTAGCCATAAACGCAAACATCAGTCCAAGTGAAGCCAATGACAACCATGGATAAGCATTGAAGAAGATGAACGCAAACATCAGTCCTTCTACAATTTTTGAATCGAAACTTTTTGGAGCTCCAAAAAGCCCTTTCAATGGGGAGATTTGATCCAGGTGGATCATCTCAGTCGAAGAATGAAGAGGGTCTTCGTTTTCTTTGCAGCTGATCAACCATCGAAGAGCTCTCAGAAAACTTTCAAAGGCAACTTGAATGAGGTCAAATGGACTTCGTATGCAGAAGGAAATCCAGGTTGAAGTTTCGACAAAATGAAAGATTTATGCGACAAATTGTTCATAAAGTATTTTCATTTGAAATTTATGGACAAACTTTGTAATAAGGAATTTGATGTAGATATGCACATTCAATTCTCATTTTATTTGTAAAAAGGAAATCAAAAGGTGAGAGAATCCACCTCACGACTTAGTTTCCTAAACCCAAGGGATGTTGAGTTCCTCATGGAGGAAGAAGAGGCCTTTTCCTCCACATACCCCCTTAAGGTGTCTTCTGATCCTACTTTAAGCGATCATGGGAGAGATTTGCTCCTTCATATGGGCGATGACTAATCATCCATAAGAAAGATATAAAAGCCTCTCATATGGAGAAGGGAGGTAAGGCTTGTTTTTTGGAGAGCATTCTTTGAAGTATTTCCTTTTACATTAAGAAGTTAAGTAAGGAGGTCTTGCTTAAGAAAGTTCATGTGAGAGCCTTAAGGAAGGCTGCCCAAGATGGGAGAACGCCACATGATGTTTATGTAAATTCCAAGAAGAAAGATTAATAAGAACGGTTTGAAGTTGTCGAACCCAGAGATGTAGAGGTCTAATGAACTCCGTTAACAACTCTGGTTTGCATATCTTTCACACGTGTTTTTTTTGTGAAACCTTCAATTAGGTTCTTATCAAAATTTGATTGATGATGCCAATTTCTTTATGTTATTTAAGAAATTGAGAATTTGATTAAGAATTTGTTAAGTGGAGGAAAGCAAGTTGTCCATTTTCATATCAGCTGCAAAGTAAACGGAGACCCTCTTCTGAAGATGTTTTGGAGTACAAAAGGGAGCATCGATCTAGGGATATATTTCTTTAGGTTTATAGATGGTCAACATGATGACGAAGTGTGCCTAGCAGAGGGGAAGTTGAGATACAAATGGAGAAGCTTGGTTTGGTCAAGAATACTTTTCTCACAGAGAGGGATTGTTAGTTTCTACTTGTTGCATCAGTAACTATTCTCTCGCACAGTGTGCACAACAGTCTTCATCAACAGTAGAGGTGCACTAGCAGTAGTTCCAATTCCTGTACAGGGTACTTGTGCAGTCATGCTGAGGGGGCAAATGAGGAGAGTTAAAGTGCAGTACTTGGTTGTCTGGGGTCCATGCTGTTGTTATGTAGGAGAGAGACCGAGAATGCACATGCATGCCTCCAGCATGCATGCGTCGATCTCATCCACCTCAGTTTTATAACTGTTGTTCCAGATTTAGCATTCTAGTTTTAGAATACAGACTTTTCTTCTTTTGGAGTTTGATTTCCAGATTTCAAAGTTGGCTGCTTTTTAATCTTCGACTAGCTTTTGTTCTAAAGTTGGCTTAAGCACATGAACTAGATAAGATAAGATAAGATAAATTTATTAATGTCCAACAAGTGACCACAAAAGTAGGTTAATGGGACTTGTTCTCACTCAAAGTGTAGCAACCACCAAAAGTATCCTATTCAGGATGGTAGATGTAGGGTAGCTAACCAAGTGACACTGCAGGGCCCTCATCCACTACTGTAGAAGGGTAGTTCTCACACCAGACATGATCTTGTCGCTTTAGATCAAGATTAAGGGGGAGACCCTAACTGGCCTATGAAGATTAGTCAAACAACTCAAGACACTCTAAAGGTTGGAAGATGGATACAAGAGTTAGGTCTTGGGTGGATAGATCTATATCTAGGAATTAAATGTGGCATGTAGATGTTAAGAACAAGTTGAGGAGGCTTAGACACAAGAGAAATACTCAACCAAAGACAAAAAGTACCACAATGAGTTTAGGTGATTAAATCTAGATAGATCTAGTGTCAATGAGAAATAGCCATATGAGATCCACCTAGGGTTTAGGCAAATAATTGGTATGTGGACCCAAATGAGGAAATTAAGGAAACAAATGACACTAGAAGATTTGCTTGATGATGGATTTGACAATTAGATGGGGTTCAAGCAATAACCAACTGATAGATCTGGTAAAATAACTGAAAACCCAAGGAGGGTGAATTGCCTAGGAGTGACTAGTGCTAGATTCTTGGGTTAATAGGGTCGGTTTTGGTTCACTGGTCTAGGGTATATTAATTATTTTTGACTTGGCTTTTAAGTTTTATCGCCAAAAGATCGCCTGATCTATCAGATCTACTAAATGATGGTTTTAACTTAGGGTTTTAATTGACAAATGGATAAAAATATGGAGATCAATACTAACCTTGTAGATCATACCTGAAAATACTTGCGGCTTCCTTGCACTTCGATGATCCTTCCACTTAGTTGCACATCGATGATTCTTCCACTTAGTTACAATTTCAAGCAAGATCCAATAGCTTTAAAGTGAAAACGTGTTGCCCAAATAAGGAAGTGCTCCCTCTTCACCTACAAAATCAAACTAACTAAGTTGGTTTTGATCCAGAACTGAAAGAAAGACTATGTAAGTCACAAAAAGAGAAAGATTCAATGCACGATAACAATTGATCACTCCTTGAAAGATAAAACGATCCACTTGAAGAAATGATGCAAGTCACCTTCACAATCTTACCCTGCAAAAATTCAATTTGGCCTCCACAAAATAGATATCGATAGCATAAAAGATCCACTGAAATTTCTAAGCAAGAGGCGTGTCAATCATGTGTAAGAACATTCACAAAGCTTTCAAGAGATCTACAAAATTTTTCTTGTATTCCAATATTCTCAGAGCCAAAAGTCCCTTTACAAATGAGAGAGCATCTCAATATATAGATCTCTCACATACAAAATCCCTAGATCCAAAAGTATAGACAGCTAGGATCAAAAGATACAACGTAAAGATCAATGACTAAGATGAGTTGGATGAAACATACATGGATCACTCAAAATAAGAGGGACACACTCTCTCAAAGACGCCTAGGGGGGATGTAATGACATAACATAACATGTGATTCAAAGTAATTCCTTGGTGGGGCTAGGAGGTGTAACATGTCCTTCTCTAGCATGACCCCAAGGTACAATCATAAGGTATAATCATAAATCATCATAAAGTGACTAAAGTCACTAAGTCGTGACCCCTCAAATAACATAATAAAATGCCCAAAGTGATGAGAACTAGGATGTCTGAACCCCACAATAGGTGAGAACATGACGGAAGGTGTGGAATATATCAATATCAATGTTGAAAAAGCCAGCCTTGGCAAAAAGTCGGCGAGGGTCTTGATTACAACTTCTCGGCAACATCGGCAAAAAAAATGGGAAAAATCGGCAAAAGTCGGCAAACATTAAAAAATAGAAAATACATGCATTTTTTTTAGAATTTTAAACATATAAAGCAATAATAACATCATAAAAACATATTGGAACATAAATATGAAGAAAGCACTGATATATATCATCATCATGTAGTCATGCCAAATATAAAACGATACATCAAAGTTGATACTGAAAGTCTGAAACATCATAGTTGTCCAATCAAGGACTCAAAAGTGTATAAAGTTTAAACAATACAAAATGACATCACATATATAAATGTATCCGAGGAAAACTAGCATCTAGCTATCTAATATCAATGCCCTCTTCCCCTTTTACGGGAAAATATCATGGGTCTTTTGTCAGGTCTGCCCCTAACACTAGAAGTAGCAGTAGAAGGCCTTGAGCCTGCATCTAATACTCGACGCTGAGTGATGGATGGAGGACTAGATATATCAAGCGGTGCAGAAGGTGGTGGCGATGCTAGCACATCACCCTCCATGGTGCCTCCAACCACCACCTCCTCCTCCTCCTTCTCCTCTTCCTCCTCCTCCACTTGCCCCTCCTCTAGCCATGCAGGTGCCTCCTCCATGATAAGAGTCTCAATCTCCACCCTCCACTTCGACAATATATCAATATTGTCCAAGGAGATGGCATTTGCATCTGGTTCTTTCTGTATCCGTGCCATCCACAAGCGGAGGTTGTAATGAACATACACCAAGTCATTAAGACATGTGAACTCCAACCTGTAAGAGGGTAATAAAAAAAATTTAGAGTCTAGAGGATCGTAGATTCATAAATTGCATTAAACATTTAAATGCAATTGCTTTGTTCAAATTCTAAGTTCTAAGTTTCTAACCTTCTCCATCTCTTTGCATGTATTTTTTCAAATACACTCCAATTTCGCTCACATCTCGAAGCTGTACAGGTTTGGCTAAGGATTATGATGGCAAATTTCCGTAAATTCGGTGTCCTCACACCATAGGTTCGCCACCAAGTGGCTACATGTCACCAAACAAGAAATAAATATAAATAAATCATAATTCATCTTTCAAATAAAGGTGAAAACTTAAAACGGTCTAATAAGTTAAGAATTTACCTGGCATGAATTCGGTCCTGTCACGAATAGCATTAGCAAAGCCAAATACTCCAGTACCATCCCGATACACCTCTATCTCGCGATTGACTGCATTGCGAGTGTCATAATCAGGTATCATCCTCTGAATACAAGTGAGAAGCCCCTCCAAAACCTCACCATCAAAATCAAAATTGCATTTGTAGGCAAATGCGGGGTTGAGGAAGAGTCTTGCTACATGAATGGGTCGATGAAGCATCCCAGTCCATCGAGTATCAATCAACTCCCATAACAACATGTGCTTGTCATGCCCTGGGGTACCCTTTCCCACATAGAAATTCCGAATGGTCTCTTTGGCCCTATCCATGGCCTCATATAAATAGCCCATTGCGGGCTTATCACCATCAACAAGTCGTAGAACCCTCACTAAAGGTTCACTAACCGAGCACACTTCCTCCATTCCTTCCCAGAAGGCATCAGTGTACACCAGCTTGGCAATGGTTTTCCCATCCTCTCTCTTGCTGTAAGCACAATCATGCCACTTCACAAACAAACATTGAAGCAAAGACTGAAGAGTAATAAATGTGGTGGCAAAACGCGTGATTGCAGGACGCTTCAACTCCTTGTTTTTAGTGTGCCTCCTCATGAGACTAAGAACAAAACCATGGTTGTAAATGAACTTAGGGATGGCCCTAGCTTGATCAATCACCACCTTGATAAAGAGAATTTTCCCCATATCCTCGAACATCAAATCAATGCAATGAGCAGCGCATGGAGTCCAAAACAAAGAGGGATACCTATCCATAAGCATCCTGCCAGCAGCCACATAATTAGCTGCATTATCTGAAATAACTTGCACAACATTGTGCGCCCCAATATCCTGGATGAACCCATCCATCAACTCGCATAAAAGTGCCGCATCTTTTACATGTGCCAATGCATCAACTGATTTTACAAACATGGTACCTCTAGGACAATGTACCAAGAAGTTGATAAGGCTTCTACCCTTACCGTCTGTCCACCCATTTGACATGACTGTGCATCCAGTGCTCTCCCATGACTGCCTGAACTCTGCCAACCTAGCACCGATGTCCATCTTTTTTGCTTGAAGGATTGGGCCCTGCAACTCCTCAAAGGTGGCACTTTTATAACCTGGGCCAACTACTGCAATGGCATCACACATCAGCTGCCAAAATGGATTGTTTTTAACCAGTGTTCCACGGAAACTCGCCCCCCAGGGTCGGGGGCTCGCCCCCCTTGCTCCCCACGCCCCGGGGGCTTGGGGGCTCCTCCAGAAACGTTTCCTCACGCCCCCAAAAAATGCGAAACTTCCAGAAACGCAAGAGGGGGCGCGCGTCCTAGCTTTGAACGACACCCCGCTTGTGGGGGGTGCCCACACGCCCCTCCCCGAAGACGAGGGGCTCCCACACGCCCCCCCACGATTTTTCTTTTTTTTTAAATTTTTTAAAATTCGAATTTAAAAAAAATACAAAAAAAAAATGCATAAATGAAAAAACTAAACCCTAAATTATTCTCACCTACATCGTGACTCAATTATTTCTTCGTTTCCGCTGTCGTGAAGCACCGAGGCTGCCGCGTGAGTGTTGCCTGAGCTCGTGAGCTCGTGTGGCTACTGTGAGCCTGTGAGTGAATGGGAGTTTGGCATTCGTGAAGGAGAGGAGAGGAGCTCGTGGTCGCCGGTTTGAAGCCTGGAGTGTTGCATTCGTGAAGGAGAGGAGAGGAGCTTGTGGTCGCCGGCTTGAAGCTCATACTGTATCGTGCTCATACTGTGGTCGCCGGAGAGGAGCTCATACTGTATTAGTCTCAACTTTTTTAATTGTGCTTAATTTAATTTAATGGAAATGTGAATGCAAATTTCTAATGCATGTTCGGGGTGTAATTTTTTATATTTAAATTCTGCCCATGAAGATACAGTCTCAACCTTTTTTTATCGTGCTAATTTATTAAAAATACAGTCTAATTTATTAAAAACGAGCTTATTACTGCTTATTTATAGTGTTTTTTGCCACATATTTTACTCAGAACTGCCCAGATTTATTCTAGGACTGATTTTGACTGCTGTTAGCCTGTTTGGGGTCCAAAAATGTTAAAGAATCCATCCCGAATGCATCTTACTGTTGCTGTTTGACCAAGGTTGCTCAGATTTGATGTTTGGCACCTCCTACTGCCGACTGAAGGTATAGAGATGAGGTTACAGGCTGCTTTGTGACTGCTGTTGCTGAGATAGCCTCAGAATAATGCCCAGAATTCATTTATTGCAACAACTATGACATCAATCAGGTTGTATAGATACTCAGCATTGCCCAGATTCGTAAATGGTTGCTGATTTAGGTCTGCAAGTGCCCAAAAATGTTCCTGAAGGTGCCCAGAAAAGCAAAACCTTCTTCAGTAAGGTTTGGAGCCATAGTAATAAGTTATAACAACCTTGTTAGGAGTTGAAACCAACCCAGAAATCTGCTTGCTCACCATTGTTTAAGGATTCCATATGTTCAGAATGTACCCAGACATAATTAGAGCCGTCCCCATCCACAAAATCATAATGATAAATGCCTTCAAACCTGAGTTTTAAGGGTACTAATTTTAATTTTTATTTCCCTTGTTTTTAGTCTCTATTTCTGTTTCAAACTTAGTATTTAAAAATTAAAATGCATGCTATATATTATAATTTATATCATTGATTCAAGTTTTCAATTAGAATTTAGAATGGCTGAGATTTAAATATCAAATTTGAAATATGAATATCAAGGTTGAAAGGACAAATTGTACAATTTGAAAATGTTCATGATGCAGAATCAATAATCAATGAATCAATGAATCATTGAATTGTCACTTGTGTATGTTTGTAACATGCTTGTTAGATTATCATTAAATTGCTAGTTTTAAAATTTTAATTTACATTGTTAGGATTTATGATATTTATTATCTAGCATTTATAATTTTTATTTTTTTTAATTTATATATATATATTTTTAATTTTTATGACCTTGATGCCCCCCCGCCCCTTGCCCCCCTCGAATTTCCCTAGAATTTGGGGGTAGTCTCCACATGCCCCCACCGTGCGTTTCCCCGCTCCCATGCTCTCGAGTCCCGGAAACTTGGGGGAACATTGTTTTTAACAATGCTCAGAGGTATGTGACTCCAATAAAGACACCTTCCCATTACCCTGTCCGCTTCTACCTTTTCCAATTTCTTTATAACTGACTTGATAGAAGGTTGTGAACCTGGTCCAACATAATGGGATGTGGGCCCCACGCTCCCAAGAGGTGAAGCTGTGGAGCCCCTCCCACTACTCTCACCGATAGTGGTAGATAAAGATGCACCTAAACTTCTTGCTTGGCCAAAAGCTGCAAGCTCAGCTCTGTTTAAGCGATCTCATCCTTCTTTCTCATTTTTTCATGGATGGCATCATGGGCAGATCTCATGATTTCTGGGGTCACTGTAGTACAAAGGCCAACATCATGGCCAGGTAGTTTGGCTAAATGGTATTTCAACCTGTTAACCCCTCTCGACATGTGACGCCCACATAATTTGCAAGTCAAATTTTGCCTATTGTTGCCATCCTCGGGCTCACCATATTGCCAAAATGGGTCCAATATCTTTGGCATTTTTGCAATTGGAATGCTTCAAGCCTTCAACTCAAATGCAACCCTAGGGCACAAAAACAAAAAAAATTACATTAAACTCCATTGGAAAATAATAGCAACATTCTAGCTTAAAAAAGCATACCTCTAAATTTAGATTTTAAGCCATGAAAGATAAGAAGAAGAGGGTGGCTAAGAAGTAAAAAAACAAGCATGCTATTTTCCATTCTAATTTTTTGAAACCCCCATTTACATTGGGACTGTTTTTCATTTTTTGGGGCATGGAAATCAATGGCAAAATAGTAAAAACAAATAGCAAGGAAATATGCAAGAAATAGGCAACAAAATAGTAAAACAAATATGCAAGAAATCTTTCAAACAGTCCATGGAAAAGATAGAAAAACAATGGATAAAATGCACATACCTTCAACACTTGCTCCACAAAAATCCTTGGTTGAGATGCTAAATGGTGTTTGAAAGCCTCCAAAGGTGTTGGTGGTCTCCTCAAGCCCTTCTCCTCCACTCCCAACAAGCTCATTTGCCAAATGACAAAAAAAACCACTTTTTTCCTTTACTAGGCCGCGGATTGCCTGCCTGGGCGATTTTTTCCATCTACTTGCGAGTTTTTCCCAAAAGTCGTGCTTTTTTAGAAAAAATCGCGCTCTCCCGATTTTTAAAAAAATTGTGCTTTTTCCTCGGCGAAAAATCGGCAAGGGGAAAAAAGCTTGACTTTTCCGATTTTTCCCGATTTTTCGGCAATTTTGTCAAGACTGATCAATATCATGCCTCAAACAAGTTTTATGCCAATTCCTTGCTCCATAAGACCAAATTGTTCCTTGCTAGCCATTTTTTATTTTTAAATATGCCAAAAACATCATCCGAGAAGATAAAAATGCCTGTAACTCACTGTTGACCAAACTTGGGGCTAATCTGAGCTCAAATATCTAGTAACATAACAATATGGTACAAACGAGTGGTCACACCATTATGTCCACTGATAGCACCCTAGGAGAATAAAAATATCTCTGAAAGTAATAAAATGCCATTTTACATGGCATCCAACAACTGGAAGATGAACTAGTTATAATACCCACTATCTGTGCCCAGAACTGAAAATTGAATTTAGAAATGGACTTAGTATGCTCAAATCAACTAGGAATGAGTACTCATACACCATATGTCCATCAAAAGATACATGAAAAGGTCTATCCGAGCCTAGTTAATAATAAAATAAGGCGTGTAAATGCTGATAATCATAATAGTAAAGCAAGCCATCCGAAGAAATCATCATCTGTAGCATGAAGTCATCTAATGAACATTGATAGGCCATGCACAAACAATATCACACACTGTCGACCAAATTCACCCTAGACCCGGCTGTTGACTTGGTCAAACCGGGTTGACCAGGTAAAAAATGATCAAAATGATGACCCTACTGAAAATCTCTAATGCTGCAAGGTACAAAAGATAAAGCATGCTTCCTTATCTACGTTAGTAGCAAGACTAAAATATAAAGTGGCTTTTTAACTGGCGGTCATAAGTAATAAACATGAAGAATAAGTCCAAATCAAAGTAATCAGTTACTTCAAACAACAAGAGCCTCAGGGGTATACTCATTTATAGACTTGACCATTATGCTAATCATGGGTGAGAGTGGAAAAACAAGGTTAGGATATGGGAATGACTTGACTCTCAACACTGTGAACATCTTGGTTGAAGGACAAAAAGAATCAACACTACACATGTTGGAATAGACGAACACTAGGGAATGGTAGTGTCTTATAGATGGGTGGAATAATGAGAATGTTTCAACTCGACTCTAGACAAGTAACCTTTATTTGAATTTACTTATGGTAAGCTTTTGCACACTTCAGATTTAACATTTAGATAAATTTTCACTCGCCATCCTCCGAGAGTAGGTGCCTTGAATAACCTTGCAGGCCTTAGATAATGACTCAGTATGACCTCCATTGCCCACCATCGTCCATCGGTGCGATGTAGTGATGACCCTGCTACCCTGTATGGGAAAACAACCTTACATCATACAAATGATGAGTGCGTGTCTCCGACGACTGACTAGCTACTTGAAGATAGTTTACTTTATTTGCAGTAGTATTTAAAAACATTGTTTTTGCTGATTGGGCATCCATTTAAATAAAACATTTAAGTTTGAATGCCTTAATGTCTAAAGACACTTTTGGGTAGGACTACTTGTTTCCAAGGACTAGAGGAAGACAATCCTTGTGATGAGAATCACATAAACCAACATTGAGACACAAGATAAACATGGGATCTAATCCAACATAGAGTTATAGGCTGGAAAATCCTCGATGTCACTAGTCAAGATACAAGTCAAGGGTAAAACCAAATGTGCATGACAATAGATGGGTGAAGAAAGTGATAAAGTGATGCCAAGACTAGAAAGTTGAGTCCCTATAAGGAAATGACCAAGTCCGTACTGATAAAAGGGCACGACCAATGAGTATACACAAGAACCTCCTGAATAAAACAACTAGATAAACCATTACTCTAGACCATTGATAAAAGCAAGATAAGATAATGCCAATGCATAACCACCATACACCAAGTCAAGCTACTAAAATAGATAAAAGAGCATAACTATAATCCAAGTGCACAAGCCATATACTAGTCGGGTCATATACCTGCATCTGATCTGTAACTTTGAAAGGCACTGTAACACTTGTTGCTAGGGTTTCACCCCTAGCTTGTACGAATGAGTACCTACTAAGGACAATGGATTCCTTAGTAGCAGTTCAATGATATGTGAATTAAAAGCTATAACTGAAATAAAAAACTAAATCTAAACATGTTCATGAAGCAAAACAGTAAAAAGTAAATAGTAATTTGTATTGATCTGACCTCCAATGTGAAGGTTGGTGAAGCCCTTTGCGGTGATCCGAGTCGGTGGCTCCGAGCTTCAAGCTGCTTCTTCTCTTTCTCCAATGGTGGAAATGGGCCAAAAGGGGCTCTCACGGTGAAAGCAGCTCAATGGTGAGCTAGGATTTCAAGAGCAATTTTGGTAGAGGTAGGATACTTGTGATTGTGGATGTGAAATAAGGGATCTCCACCCCTTATTTATAGTTGGAAACCATGCAGTTTAGGGTTAGGGTTTCAGCTGTTTATGGTTTTTTCCTC
>LPNX010259453.1:0-99322 GCA_001517045.1 Pseudotsuga menziesii
GCTTTTTGTGGGATTTTCAGGGAAATATGGTAGGCAAATGGACAAATGAGCCATGTAGTGAGGTAGATGAGGTAGTTAACCATTTTTGGGTGTTAACACTGCGCCTTACGGAAAAAGGGTATATCTTCACGAGAGCCCCTAAATAGGGAAGTTGAAGATGACTCCTCAATGATTTGTCACCTCATGAGTCATGGCATTGGATAAAACTGATATATCAGTGACCTCATTATATAATCTTCTAGAACCAGATATATGGCTACCAACATTTAGAGGTGAAAATTGGAATAACATTTTAACAAAATTGATTAATCAGACCCAGAAAAAGCATCCCAAGGCTATAATTGATCTAAATACCATTGGAATTTCAAAAAACTAAATAGCTGGTGCATTACAGACTTCTTTGAAGTAAAAACAAATTCAACAAACCTGTCTCTCAAATTCATATTCCCTCTTAAGTCATTAGGATAACATTTGTCCAACTATTTCAGAAGTATCCAAAGCCCTAGATCATTTTAGAAACCATCAAAATAATCTTGGTAGCATTTGAATGGGACTTAGAAGCCCTCAAATATGGATCAGACTCTGTTCAACCATCGTAAACCATGGTACCCTTATCAGAAATTGTAGAAGGACATAATAGATAGCACCAGAGTCACCACAATTTCATGTCAAATTGATGTTCTTGTATTTGCAAGGGATTATGTTTGTGCAATTTATAAAAAATGTCTTTACTAATAAAATAAATAAATTGAATTAGATAGCTCTTTAAGGAACATGAATGACTAGATGTAAATTATGGGGCATAGGAATTTGTATGAACTATAGCAATTGATATTAAACTTGGAGGAACTGAATGGGTTTGCACTTGTTGGTCAGGCTTATGCTGGATCACAAACCATGCAGAGTATTATCTTATTGAGCACTGGGACAAATAAAGGTGGGGGTTATCTGGCTCCACCTGGAGTCTTTCTGGCTATGTACATAGGGCTTACAGTTTCTTTGGATGTGATTGCTTTTATCGACACCATCTCAGTTTGGTGGCAAGTATTGATTACCTTCATTTGTATCTTATTAATAACCTGAGCACAATGATGAGTATTAACATGTGAAGTTTCTTTCAGTCTTTGATGTTAGATAAGGTTTGTGAGTTTTTGTTTGTTTGGAAAGATTGGCTGAAGTAAATATGTAATTCCTTCTCCATTATGTAGCAGGCTTGTTTCTTTTCCCCTAGGTTGATGATCATAGACTATAGTGATTCTTGTCTCGACAGTCGACAAATTGTTCTTGATGTTTGGATTGATTGAAATTCCTTAATTTTTCATGGATAAAACAAAAAAAAAATTCATGGAATCCATGCTGAAAAACACCACAATCTATCTAGAAAAATATATGGACAAGGTGTGGAGAAAGATTGCATATGTTAAGGACTCGAAAGGGAGTCTAGCCTCCTGCAGGATACACCCAAAACAACATGGTTTAGAAATTGGGGACACTGCCGCCAAAAAGGATAGAGATGAAACCAACATAGATGACAACGCTAATTAGCATCTGGTCTCAGCCTACAACCAATCTCATCCATACCGTGGCCTTTTCTGCTCTACTAAGAAATATGGATTCTGTCTCGGTTGAAATGTAATCTAACTACTTCCTCTTTTTGTCGTTTTCAGAGATGTTTCTGTGACTATACCACGATATATTTTGGAAATCCAGAAAAATGTCGATTTAACATAAGTTTTCAGTGTACTTGGCAAAAAATTTGTAAAAAATATGCTTCTAGGAATAGGTAAGACATTACTGTACCTTTATCTCCATATAATATAAATTATTGTTTCTATAAAAGAAAAATTGCTATTGTGTTCGAAATGTGAGTCTCTGAATTACACTAGAAAACACAAAGTGCCCATGCTATGTCACATTGCCCAGTTTGGAAGGTAACATCAGCATAGTGAACATACTCTGGAGTCTGGAAATCGTATTATTTCGATTCAAAAAAAAGGTATGGAAACAGTTCTGCTCGTGGGCTAAGTAATATTTTCTGCACGAAAGACCACTTAACAAACTGAACACATGGATGAACCTAATGCACAACTTGATGCTCAGACTGGAAGTTCTTTTTTCAATGCAAAATATGAACTGCTGATGAATTTGACTGATGTACAATTAGGTTTTGGCCATAGTCTCAGGTACTCAGTAGATGAAGCAATCTTTCAGGAAGGAGACCACTTTCACCAGAGCTGCTTTCCTCAGTATGCATAAAATCCAACAGGGGAAGTAATGAGAACAAAAAGACTGCAGTCTAGCAAAGCCAAAAAAAACAGTTGTCCGAAGTTTGCTTCGCCAAAATAAGAGTTTGCAGGCAACCTTTGCTCAGCCAACATCAATTATTTGAGCGAAAAAGTACGAGTGAAATAGAAAGCAACCAAAGACTGATACACTGATGTCAGACACTTTCAATGGCGTTCCATCCCCGTGGATGATTAAAAACAACTCTCAAATACGTTGCTATGGAAGCAACAACTCTGTAACATGGCTGCTTGTTAAATAGCTTGCTATGGAAGCAACAACTTAATATCTTGACAACTTGCCAATAAAGCAACAAATTTCTCTGGTCTTAAACTATACACTTCAAAGATAAAACTAATCCTTTGTTTTTTCTTTCTTTGCAAATTCCAACATAGGAAAACAACACAAGTCCAGTCTGGCATAAGCCATATCAATATGTGAAATCGTATGGGATACAATTTGAGCAGATCATGATTTATCCTGAATCTTTGAATTTGTGAGCACTCTCAGTGTATTTCTGGTTCAGAAATGCATACGGTTGAGCAGCATTTTTTTTAGTGTGTAAAATGGCATGACTTTCTACAAAATGTGAAACTCGTTTTGACACCAAAGGCACCCACATCATCCACAGAACCACACAGTTGGCAGCAATGGCAAGACCTGCAACATGCTCTTCACTTTTATGATATATTAAACTACGCAGATTTAGATGCATCACCTGAGATCAGAAAGCTGAAATGCAACCATTACAAATGGAGAAATTAAAGAACGTGAAATATAAGTTTCCATGAAAACTCAAAATTCTTGACCGACTTCTAGAGCTTTTCATAATTTGTGTACAAAATAAGAAGCAAGATGGCACTTGCAACATCACACTTGAGAGTTGTTCCATTCACAATTCTGCGCACATTTAATGATTGAAGCATAACAATGGATATTCCAGAGATAAAGGACAATCCAAATGCAATTTCGTAGCGTGCATTCTCAATTTCACTAAGCGGTCCTCAATACAGGAAAAGTAACTACTGATATATAGCTGACAATCCAAATGCAATTTCGTAGCTTGTATTCTCAATTTCACTAAGCGATCCTCAATACAGGAAAAAGCTAACTACTGATATATAGCTATAAAAGTATACTCACTGGTTTATTCTGTAAAAATCATGTCATATACAGAGTAACTAGAAATGGAACATACCATTCGGCAAAATGCCTTGCATATCAACAAGCCCTATCTAGCACTGAATATAGGAGAGGCATCTGGAGTTGGCTGGGACTTTCTTGTGTACTTTATAAGTAAACCTTCAACAGAAAGCCCTGGTACCTGCAGATCCCTACAAGATCCAGTTGCGTAACTTTGTTAATTATAGAGTCAGCAGTTGCAAATCGATGTTAACATGCATGCATTGCTTAGGAAGTAATAGAAACATGCTACAATGCAAAAGAGGCCTGCTTACACCTGAAGATCCTTTCATCTGAAAATAATGGTATTTAAAATGCATCCCTATTTGAACCTATTATACTATGTCCAAGAGAAAATACAACATTCATCCATTTAAACATACATACCGAATGTAGGGCTCCAAATCTTCCCACTGCCACTTGGGCCTTTCTCTAAATAGGGCAGCAAAACGCTCTGCAGGAGTGGTAGGCAGAGCCGAGACACTGAATGGGTGAATCCACATATCTACACCGAACTTCTCCAACAAAGCTTCACCCTTGAGAATTTCCATGCGTGCCTGCATGCCAGAAGGCAAATTCTGCATCCACGCTTCCATGAAGTCATCTAATTTCCATCTGCCAGCACTCATGAGCTGCTTTGCATAGTGCAAGCAGACAAGCCTCTCATCCAGACACCAAACTTGGCTCATTTTGTGTTGTTCATCTTCTGCAAACCCAGCTATTGTGTTCCCATAGACTTCCAAGCAATGCATAGCAATTCTTCTGGAATACCCATCTTGCTCCAACATGGCCAGAATATCTGCAGCTTTCAAGGCATTGAGAGGCCAATCATGCTGAACACAGTTGAGAATAAGGACATTCAGGAGACAGCCCATGAATTTGCGATCCACAATCCTCCAGTAGCCTTCAATCTCTACGGATGCTAGGCCTTTTAGACCTGCTCGCAGTTCCTCTTCGCTTGCTTGGATAATATCTAGCAAATCATCCCACCTGTATAAGCCCTTCAAACCCCTCGTTTCTATTTCTGCACCCATTTCGTCTTCTTTGTAAGGCCTTTCATTGAGAAAGGACTTGAGCTTTTCCAGCCTCGGAGCAATCTGAACAAGCTCCATGTGTCCAGGGGCTAGTTTCATTGCACCAACACTGGGCTTGTCGCCTTCATTCTATGAGTGGCAATGGTCTTCTTCTGTTTCTTCTTTTTGAAGGGCAAAATTTTGAGGGGGTACTAGATAAACGGAGTTGGAAGTGGCAACAAACTTGATGGCATACGTCTTTGAAGAGGTGCACAGAACAACTTCTTCATCTGGCCTTCCACGGATGGTCACCCTGATGTTGTTGTGGCACCAAATCATCATCTTTATACTCGGCTTAAGTCTTTGATAAGTAAATGGAAAACAAAAGGAAAGAATTGAATCAAGAAAGGAATCGAATGGAAGCTCACCCGTTTTGCATAATCTCTATGAGAATCCTGTCATCGACTTCTAGTAAGCTGAGATCCTGGTGCGCGCCAAAGAATCTGCCATACTTTATTGAGATGGATGAATTGGGTTCCAACCCCAGCAACCCCTCCGCTCCTCCTGCAGCCATGCTAGTCCGTCCGACCTTGTTGGAAAATTAGGTTTAATTTTCGACATGAATGAACAAGTCTACTTCACATTTTCCTTGATGGCTTAACTTCCTTGCACAGGTGGGTTTGCTTGGCCGCCTGTGATTTTGGCACCAAGACGGAATATGTAAAGAAAAACACACTTTTGAAGCACCCTCTTTGGGCGTATTATATCTTCTATCCAAAACAGCGTTCAGCAAGGCAAAAATTCCCTGGGGCATACAACTTTTTAGGGATTTTCAAGGTTTTGGGAAGCTTCTAAACCCTTGGGATAAATGTACCTGTGGTACAACTTCATGTGGACAAAACCTGGCTTGAAGTACCCCTCATTACTACTCCTTGACCTAATCAACAAAAGGCTTGGGTTGTGGTGCCTCAAACCTCTCCTATTCATCTTGGGGTGGAGGCTTTATCAAAGGTAACTTAGGTCTTGATGAATAATGTTGTGAGAGGTAAAACAAAGCATCGTCCTATGGTGAAGAGTATGGGAGGTGGTGTAGTTCTCATGGTGGGGCATGATATTGGGGTGAACCAAGTCTTGGATCTGAAAGGTAAAACCAAGTATAGACAAAGGGTTTTGATGGGGGTTCTTTAGGATTGGATGTGGGATTTTTGGTTTCCAAAACTAGGTAATTGCCCCATTTCCCACCTTCTTGCTCATGGTTGGTTAGGGTTTGAAAAACAATTGGGAATTTTTTTTATTGCCGGAGTGACAACTATAAATGACCAAATAAATGACCAATTGTTATGTGGTCATTTTTAGTCTAGATATCCCGTGACCAAATTTGGTCATTTATCTTGGTCGTTTTTAGTTGGTTTTTATCCCATGACCAAAAGTGGTCATTTATCTTGGTCTGTTTTAGTTATCTCACTTAAATTTATCAATTTTGGTCATTTATCCCTTCAAAAAAACTGTGGTGACCAAAAATTTTGGTCTCTTGGTCACTAATCTCTCATTTTCCACTAGTGGCCACATTATCTCAGATGAGGAAATATCTATAGACCCTAAGAAGATTGAGGCCATTACGAATTTTCCTACTCCAAGAAATGTGACATATGTAAGATCTTTTATGGGACTTGCAAGATACTACAGGAGATTCATTGAAGGATTATCCAAGGTTGCACATCCAGTCACTTCTTCGCAAAAGAAGGGAATAAAGTTTGAATGGACATTGAGGTGTGAAGAAAGCTTCCAGCAGTTGAAGAATATTCTCATAAGTGCACCAGTCTTGAAGATTGCGGACCCAGAAAAAGATTTTGTGGTGTGTACTAACGCATGCGGTTAAGGGCTTGGAGGAGTCCTTATGTAAGAAAACCACGTGATATGTTATGAGTTAAGAAAATTGAAGGAGCATGAGAAGAACTATGCCACTCATGATCTAGAACTTGCATCCATAGTACATGCTCTCAAGATGTGGAGGAATTACTTGATGGGCAGAAGATTTGAGCTAAGGACAGACCATTGTGGTATGAATTATTTGTTTGATCAGCCCACGTTAAAGTCTAGGCAAGCGAGATGGTTGGAGTTTTTATGTGAGTTTGATTTTGAAATCAAGCACATAAAGAGAAAAGAGAATAAGGTAGTTGTTGCACTCAGCAGGAAGGTGCATGCAATGCATGTGGCATCCATTATTATTTGAATCGGAGTTGAGGTAGAAGATTGTTAATCATGTTGTTGAAGATGAATTGTATGCCCAGGTCAAGGACAAGTTGCAGCAGCAAAGCCTTGAAAACAAGTATGAGGGATATAAATTGGAAGAAGATGGGATTCTTACTTACAATAGCATAATTTATATTCCAAATGTAGCAGATTTGAGGAGAATGGTTATGGGTGAGATCCATCAAGCTCCATATTCTGGCCACCCATGATATTAGAAGACAATTGCTACAGCTAGAAAGCAGTATTTTTGGCCAGGAATGAAAAAGGGCATGGCTGAATATATTTCGAGGTGCATGAAATGTCAGCAGGTGAAGGTTGAGCATCAACACCCCGCAGGTTTGTTGCAGCCTTTGCCAGTTCCAAAATGGAAGTGGGAAGTTATTCCCATGGATTTTATTACAGGATTTCCAATGACTTGGATACAACATGATTCCATCATGGTTGTGGTGGACAAGTTGACAAAGGAAACACGTTTCATTTCGGTTAAGTCCACACATAACATTGATTGTAAAAATATTCATGAAGGAGATTTTCATATTGCATGGATTGCCTAAGGAAATAGTCTTTGACAGAGATGTCAAGTTCACTTCCAATTTTTTGAAGGGGTTGTTTGCAGATTTGGGTACAAAGTTGAACTTTAGCACTGCCTACCATCCTCAGACTGATGGGCAGATAAAGAGAGTTAACCAGGTGCTTGAAGACATGCTTCACATGTATGTGATGGATAAACTAACCAAGTGGGAATATTATTTACACTTGGTCGAATGTGTATAACAATGGACAACAAGCATCCTTGGGGATTAGTCCATATGAAGATTTGTATGGCAGAAGGTGTAGGACACCAGTGACTTGGGATAATCTAGTGAACATGATTGTGCTTAGGCTAGAATTTCTCAAGGAGATGGAGGAAGAGGTTGTAATGATCAGGCATAATTTGAAAGCATCCTAGGACAAACATAAAAGCTATGCAGATAAGCATAGGGTGAACGAAGAGTACAGTATTGGGGATCATGTTTACCTCAAAGTGAGGGAAAGGAAGAGTTCCTTGAAGCTTGGAAGTTGTGCCAAGTTTTCACCTAGATGTGGGTTGTTTGAATTTCTTGAAAGAATAAGACCAGTTTCATATAGACTTGCATTTCCTGCTAGCACTAGAGCTCATAATGTTTTTTATTTTTCTTTGCTTAAGAAATATGTACATGATCCTAACCATGTGATAAATTGGGATGTGATTCAGGTGGAACCCAGGGGAGAGTTCCATATCGAGTCAATGCGCATCCTCAACAGGAAGTTCACAATGCTTCGGAATCGATCCATAGGACAGGTAAAGGTGCAATGGGAGCACTACGGCCCTAAAGAGGCTACGTGGGAGCTGGAGGATGCCATGCGATTGGCACACCCATTTTTGTTCAATTATGTGGAGCATTGAGGTGGTACCAGTGTAGTATTTTTGTTCAATTTTGTAAATCACTGAGGACAGTGTTGTTGAAGGGGGAGGGGATTATAACACCCCGGTTTTGACCATGTTTGCATTAAAATGTATATGAGGTATATATTGTAATTAATCATGGTGTGGTGTGGAGCTAAAGGAAAAAGCCCCACCATCGATTTTTTGTTTTATGTTTCGACTTTTAAAATTGATGCCGAAGGTATTTTTGTGCTAGCCGACACATTATAATTTTGGACATCATGTAAATATGCAATTTAATTAAAAACCCACAACCATCTATGTCAATGCAGCATTAAAAGAGATAGGGGCATGATTTCCTAAGGATAAGGGGGGGCGGGGGGTATTCAAACCTGTGGGCCAATGGGGAAAATCCAAATGTCAAATGGAGAACCCATCAAACTATCAACTACCCATTTTGCCTCTTGTGCTCAATCATTTAATTCTGCTAGAAATTGGTTGAGTTAGTTATTGCATGGGATGGGCAAGGTATGGAGGTCAGAAATTCGAATTGCGCAGAGCACCAATTTTTGGGAAAACCTTTTTTGACTTATGGGGCAATTCATTGCCCAAAAATGTTGTCCATTCCCTCATGCATTCACGTCCTCCTCTACATTCATGTTTTTGGAGCTCCCGTGCACTCTCATTCACATTTTTCCAGTTTCCTGTTTTCCCCCCCATGGCTGGGAAGTTTTTTTGCTAACATTCAGTGGTTGGGATCTCTGTTGGGCATTTTTGTGGTTTTTTTCCTCATTACCCAGCTGGGAAAAACGTTTTTGGTTTGCACAACGAGTGGGAGAAGAGACCCACAAATTTTTGGGTGTTGGATGAATCCATTTTTTCCCATGTGAAGGCAATAAATGTTTCTAGAAATCAAATTTTTTTTAGGGGGTTGTTTTTACCCATCTTGGCAATTTGTTTTGTTGCCAAAACCGTCTTTCCTCATCCCAGAATTTTGTATCTTGCTGTGTGTGCATATTTTGATTTGATCTGAATTGGTTGGGAGTGGAATTGGGTCTGAACTAGCTTGATAAACCTAGTGTATGAAGGAACCTCATAGACAGATCTGGAGGGGTTGGTTTTCTTCTTTGCACACCCTGAATAGGACTAGAATGGAAAGCATAGCCTGAGGTACTGTGTAGCAGAGAAGGGGATGCTTCATTTTGTTGGGTGTGTAGATGTTTAGAAGTCAAGCCATATCTGGTGCATGTGTCCATAGCTATGTGATTAATATCACTAGCTTAGTAATTCAGCCTTCCACCTCCCTAGCAGCTTGATAAACCCAACGGTGTTTGGCTTGGTTGAATTTTGATATACCTTTGGCTAGGTGTGAGACTACCAGTGTTTCCTTATTCCTTGTGGGAATCATTCCCAACTCAGGGGTGGCAGTGTTGCTGAGAGGCTAATGCGCACGTTGGACTATGGTTGGGTAGAACGTTGCAGCGATGTAGCTGTTTGCGGGACAAGCTTCTTTCAAGATAAGTATTTCTTGTGTTAATCTCTACATTTGCATTTGCTTGATGAAATATGATGAACATGTATAATGTGTTGAATGCTTGAATGAAATGAATTGCTTCCACTGTATAAATGCAATTGTATGCGTCTGTGTATTTTTTTAAGTTCAATGCATTTTATATTACGTTCATGGGACTTAGACTGCATGATCTTGACAGCATTATCGTCGCATTCTCTCCCTGGTAGAGTGGTGGGGACGTGACATGATCAATACTTTAATCAAATGTATAATAGATCAATACTTAATTCATATGCATAATATATTTATGCTTAAAATAAAGTAGTTGCGATTCAAAATTAAAATAGACATCCTACTGTAAGTAGTTCTAATTAGTTAAGAATTAAGACAAGGAACTTGGAACCACTGTCAGGAAAATGGAAATGGAATAGCCATTCCTCCCAACCAACTCCCAGAGAAGCCAAAATCACTTTCTCCCAAACCCCTGAGCATGTTTGCTGAACCACAAGAGAAAAATCCACTTAATGCGCCATCTCTTGCATTATCAAATTCAATTCCCCGTCCAATGCTAGCCTCCTACTTGCTAATGGACATACTATTATATAGTATTTTTCCTAGGACTTGGTCATTTATGATCCTCCTCCTCTTTAGCACTCAACAAAGAGTTGTGACCTGATTTTGGGGAACATGCCTCATGCACCTTCAGTTCTCACTCAGCAGCTTCAACCACTTGTCTTTTCCTCTTATGGGTCAGCAAACACTCTTCAATAGCTATTTCATTTTTGTCCCCACTAGTATCTTTATTAATAAAAGAATAATCCATTACATTTGTTTTATTTTTAACTTCTTGTCGAAAATATTTAAAATAATAAATATAATATTCTAAAAGAATGCAATATCAATTTATTAAATCTTGGTGTATTACAGTGGGGACAACTAACCATGGAGGTGATGCCCCTTCCTTGAAAATTTAACTTTTGTCAAGTAATTGAATGGTAGTCCATTGTATTCAGTATAATGTTGTTATTGTTTATCTATTTAACTCCTCTTGTCTTTTTGTGTAATGGAGGCCTGGTGATGGCCAACCTACAAGTGTTAATCTTTTTATTTTGTGTCTTTTGGGATTGAACAAGGGACTAGTAGAGATAAACCCTACTTTTATTATTTTTATTTTCCCCTTGGTTCCATGATGAGATAGTGAGGACCACCCAAACTTTGAATGCAATGGAACATATATATTTCTTATGAAGTCAAGGGTTGGCCTAAGAAGAAAGGACCAACCAAACCTTATAGGTGAGGTTACATAATAAATTATTTTGATGTGAAGAAGTGGCAACCTCGATAAAGGACAAATTTCATAATTGGTTAACTATATGTTTTTTTTCTTAAACGCTACAAAACTCTATTAATCTATGAAAACAAAAAATACAAAAATTGTCCTAACTAGAGGAGGTCTCAAGTGGTGAAACCACCACCCAATCCTTTCAAAAATGATAATATAAAAGAGGAGCAATCTTATAAACATAATAATATATGCAAATGATAGTACTAATAGTAATAAATACATAAATAAATTAATATTAGAATTGTCATTAAATGAACAATTAAAATACATAACTATTCAGTAATGACCCAGCAATACTTATAAAGTATACCGTCGTGAGGATAATTGTACCCATCTATCATTTCATTAATAATTTCTTATTCAATATGTTCACATATATTTTGCATAATTTTATGTTAATGTCAAGCTTCCACAATAGATTGCTCCACAATGGAAGCATACTCTCATGTATTGTGTAGAGACTTTTGGAAACGTAGAAAATCAAATAGAAGATTCCATCTCTAACGCAACACATGATTTATGTGTGCTTTCTAAAAGACATATGAGATGGACTTACGCACTAATGTGAAACTATTGGACAAATATGCACTTAAGAAGGTGAAGAAGGATTGTCAAAGGAGAAGCGATGATAGGAGAACTAGAGATGCAACCATCATTTGGCCTAGAAAATGCCAATTTAGAATAGGCCCATCCGACATGATGGTAGTTTAAGTGTTGCAATAAATGCATCATATCTTGATGTTCATTCGTTGCATGCATTGGATTCTTAAGGGTTTGTGTATCAAATGTGGGGTTTGCTATCTGTATATCCATTTCATATGGGAAATGGATTGGCATATGAAAGTGATTGCCTCATTTTTTTTCTCTTTCTCTCACAAATATTTGCAATGCCCAATGGAATAACATGCTTGTTTAAGCTTCATCAACTCATAGATTTCATAATTCCATTCGGTTGGCATCTTTTCATCCATAATAAAAGAGATATAAATTGCTAATTTATTTATATCAATCGAGTGAATGGGTCAAAATTAAGTCCTTCGATTAGATGGAGGTTACGATAAAAATAAGTAGGTTCATTGACGGGAACAATATTAATTCAACCAAAACGCATATCCCTTTTATAATCCATGCATCTTTGTCTATATCTATGTTGTTGCAATGAATATATGTTGGAATATATTTCTAGCATTGAAAATATTTGGGAAAGTGAATCCATTGTAGGTGTATGGAGCTCTAGTAGGGAGAGTGTTAAATATACCATGATAATATATACACAAATCTACATATGTATTAAGCCGCTTGAAGGAGAAATATCCAGGATGAGGGTAGGCACTGGAGAAATTCCTACATGAGAGAAGTGTCTTGTGTGGCATGATAGTGATCGCATTACCTACAAGTTTAAGAGTTGCTCATGTGTGGATCACTCATGTTCCATGATGTGTGTTGTAGAGACTACAAAGAGAATCACATGTATAAGAGAGACAACTGGAAAGTCGTGCAATGGATTCAAGTTTATAAGAAGGTAACTTCACAACAAGAGGAGAAGCTCATGCTCTAGTTGGAAGAACAAAATTAGTTAAATGAAGGAAATGATTACCATTTTATCATTTTGTCACATGTACATTGTTGGTATATGTGATTCTTTAGTTAACTCTTTGAATATATTGTTTGTGCATGTTGGTGACGGTGAAAATGATTTGGAAGCCTTCATAGCAGTGACTTTTTTTAAACAATTCAATAGTGTTAGATTTATTGAAGTGAGCATACATATTGACCTTTGCAACCTCAATATTGGATTCATTGTAAAAGTGTATTTTGTAATGGCCATTGTAAAAGGGGAACTAGAGATGACTTCTAGGTAATTGTTTTTGTAACTTTCCTAGAAAGGTTAGGGCGAATGGTTGTTGTTACCTAATAGCCTAAGTTCAACGGGGAAGTCTAAGGACAGTAATTTTATGGGAAGAGGTCAAATAGAGGTCATGAAGAATGGGTCATGGTGAAGTGAAAGTGTCTTTTATGTTTTGATTGGTCAATGTGAAATAGTAATTTGTGATAAGTTGTAGACAAAGGGACATTTCACGGTGTTATTTTTTGTTCTACAGAGAGGGACATTGTAAATGAGAGAAGTGTAAGAGGGGATACCTCAATCCAGGAATAACTCTCACTTGCAAATAAATGGTCAAAACAATGTAGCTCTCGGGTAGAGGTATGTGTTGGGAAATAACATTGAGTTTCATAACTTGATGTTGCAAGGATTCCTCGATATTGGATGTAGGCACTCTAATATTTAACAAGTTTATATTACAGGTTATAGACCATTGAAGACAAATATGAATACACCAATTATATGCATGAATCCAAAGGAACAGAAGGAAGAATAAATCAACAAAAGAAAATTATTAAGGTCTTATGGTATTTGGGGAAAGGTCTAAATTTTGAATAAAGTAATTGGGCATTAGGTTGTAATCCTATTAAGGCATGTGTACCCCTAGTTCGAAAATTTTGCATTAGACTCATGGTCCAATATTCAATAATGGTTATGTGGCATTAGAATTGCAATTGGAGGTTTGATGTTCATTGTTGAGTTTTCTTGAAGGCGAGGTTGTTCCCCAATATAAAGGAGTTGTTAACACTTGTGTGTTGGGTGAGGCATTCACTCTTTCTAGACTCATAGTAATGTGCGACCATGTGTGTCTAAATCAAGTATGATTCATGGAATAAAAACCAATAGAGAGAAAGGTGAATTGGTTGCATTGATTAACACTTGGAAATTGTTGGCGAAGTTAGTTGCACATTTAGGGAGATTTCATCAAGGAGTTGAATGAACCATGTACATGAAGTAATTTATTACTACACCGAGGTTTATAATGGTTGGATACCCATGTGTTCTGGTGGATGGTTGTTCATTTGTATGGACTTTGACACTTTGGTGGAAACTCTATTCTCAAGGCACATGTTATGAGTACCCGTTTGGACAAAATGACTTTTTAATGTGAGATCATCTTCAATATTTGGAGAAGCATTACATAGATAAGAGAATAATGAATACTTCACTGGACAAGACAAGTACTCATGAAGGAGGAGTAACAAAGTAGTTTATTCATACTTGTCTTGTGCGCTAATATTTAGTAACATAAATTTGTTATTGTTGAGTAAAGTAAATGAATAGGATTCTTAAATGGTTTTTGAATTTTGTTGGATGAGAGCTAGATTAGATCCTAGTTTAGTGTGTGGTTGAGATATTCTCTCAACTAGTTATGATTGTAATAAAGTAGTGTGTCTATGTTTATTCAAAGCCTTCATGTATTTATGTGTGTATAATTACATTTCTTAATAGAACAATCAACATCGTGTTGTGGTGGAACTCTCTTATCTTATTTTTTTAATAACAAAATCATTAGAAAAATGATGAAAACAAATTAATCCACCCATGTGCTTATATATATTAATGATATTTAGTATGTATGTATGAAAATATGACTTCTCACTTGGGTAACTAATAGACATTGCTACACCCATGATCACAAATCACATAAAGATCATGAGAAGAACAACACTTTTATGATCCATTTATCAATCTTCAACTCAAATGTCCTTCAAATTCCAAGCCTCGAGTCATGTTCTTTAGTATGTACATACTTATATTTACAATTACAATAGTAGTTGGGCATCATATAAAGTTAATTGGTATATAATGTTTTGTGTGTAGACAAAAAATGATCGATATAAAGTGATTTCTTTTGGGAAAATGCAATGTAATGAAAAAACTATAAAGAAAATGAAAATGACCAAAAAATTGTGTGTCAAATGTTTTTAGAGTTTCACTGTGTTAAAGTTTGAAATCCAAAATTTTCAATAATTTAATTAAAAATTGATATATATATATATATATATATCCCATCGACTTGACTAAAAAAGAAAGTGAAAACTTATTAACACATGTGGATGAAAAGTGACACAAAATGATTCTATACAAAGAGAGAAATGGGTCCATTAACTTTAGTGCGTAAAGAGAGTAGGTAATTTTTTTGGGAATATGAACAAAATCAAAAGAGAAGTGGGGTTATTGACTAGACTTGGAAAAGAGATAACGTAGGAGAATTTTTTAATTTATAAAAATAATATTTTAATTTTTATTAAGTTAGTTTTACATTAGTTTAAATAAACTTAATAGTATATGAGTGAAATAAAGAGAAATGAGCCCTTTGTTTGATTAGAAAAGAGAGAAATGTGTAGATTGATTTGATTTCAAAAAGTAAAATAAAGAGAAATGATTTCATTTATTTGATTAGGAAAAAAAAAGATAAATTTGTGAGAATTAAATTGATTTAAAGTAGAGAAAGTGGAAAAACTATTAAATAAATATAATAGTACATAAGTGAAATAATGAGAATTGAGCCATTTGTTTGAAGAAAGAGAGAAATGTGTAATGAGAAATGAGCCATTTGTTTGAAGAAAGAGAGAAATGTGTAGATTGATTTGAAATAGAGAAAGTGGAGAAACTATTAAATAAATTTAATAGTACATGAGTGAAATAATGAGAAATGACTTATTTGTTTAATTACAAAAGAGAAATAAAGAAATGTGTAGATTGATTTGATTTGAAAAAGTGAAATAAAAAAAATTGAGTTCATGCATTTGATTAAAAAAAAGAAAAAGTGAAAACTTTGTAAACGGATTTGATTTGAAATACATAAAAGTGGAGAAATTCTTTGATTTATGGAAATAAAATTTAGTTTTCATCATTTCAAATTTATAATATTCTATGTAAATTTAATCATTCAAAGTTAGTGAAAAAAATTTAATTTATGGAAATGTAATTTGGTTATCATTCACTTATAATGATACAAATATACAATAAATAAAAATGGGCTTATTTAATTAGTTATTAGGGTTTATTTCATTGATTTTCAAGCTTAGTGGATTTTTTAATTTATGGAAATGTTATTTGGTTGTCTTTCATTTACTTGTACAACAATGGATGTTGATTCTTGACCACCACATTTAATGAGCTTAAATTTCAAAACCTTCAAAGGTCTATAAATAGGAGGAAAGTGGCTTTTCCAATCCACCAGAAGGTCCAAGTATTCTTCAACTTATGGATAAAAAGAAATGTGTTAATTAACCTATTGGGAAAAAAATCCAAAAATTCTTCAATTAAATCAATCTAAAAAATTTTCAATCAGACAAACCTACAATAAAATATTTCATATGCATTCAATCAATGGTTATAAAAAAACCAAAATACATTTAAATTTTTTTTGTCACTTTGGATCAATGAGCTTGCACACAATCATTGAACACTGTGGAAACATCCATGCACAATAACTGTTCATTTTTATTTTTGATAAGTTTGCATAATTGAATTTACGATAAATTTTCAAAAAAATCTCACTTTCTTTTTACCAATTAACTCAATTTCTTTCAGTTATTAAAAAAATAATCATTCCTCATTTTCCTTTTTGAAAAGTTTACATAATTGAATTTACGATAAATTTTTTCATTTTTTTATTTTCCACCGGAAAATTAATCAACATAAATCACAGCGAATTCTTAGTGAATGGTTGTACACAACAATGGAGATAACCAAATTACATTGTCATAAATTTAACAATTTCTCATTTTTTCTTTTACAAACAAAACAATTAAATGGACCCATTTATCTTTATTGTTGTTTTGTATATAATTGAATTTATATGAAATATTATAAGAGTGGCTTGATGGATTTCCTCACTCTCTTTTTAAAGTTGATTCAATCAATAGGCGAGTGGTCTCGGAGTGATTGTCCAAGTGAATGAATGACAATCAGTTCATATTTTCATAAATTGAATAATTACTAAATTACATCTTCATAAATTAAAGAATTTCTCATATGGTCTAACATTGTTAGCGGTCCACAAGCAGTGAATGTCTCACCCAACACACAAGTGTTAACAAACGACAACCTCGCCTTAAAAAAAACTCAACAATGAACATAAAACTTCCAATTGTGAGTCTAATGCCACATAACCATTGTTGAATATTGGACCATGAGTCTAATGCAGCATTTTCGAACCAGGGGTACAAATGCTTGCTTGAATAGGATTACAACCATATGATAAATTACTTTATACAAAATTTAATATTTGCCCCAAATACCATAAGACCAAAATAATTTCCTCTTGTTGAATTATTCTTCCTTTTGTTAGTTTGGAATCATGCATATAATTGGTGTATTCATATTTTTCTTCAATGGCCTATAACATGTAACATAAATTTGTCAAATATTAGAGTGCCTAATTCCACTATCAACAAATCCTTACAACATCAAGTTAGGTAACTTAATGTTATTTCCCAACACATGCCTCTACCTAAGAGCTACATTGTTTTGACCATTTCTTTGCAAGTGAAATTTATTCCTAGTTTGAGGTACCCCCTCTTACACTTATCTCATTTACAATTTGGTTAAAACAAAAAATGAACACTATGCAACATCCCTTTCTCTAGAACTTATGATAAATAAATATTTCACATGTGACCAATCACATCATAAAATAAAATTTCAATTCACCATGACCCATTCTTGATTACCTCTATTTGACCTCTTACCATAAAATTAGTGACCTTAGACTTCCCCTTTGATGTTAGGATGAAGGGTAACACGCTAATTCCTTCTAATATAGGTGGTCCAATTTCATCACCCTCCTTAAGTGGTTATTTATATTATGTTTTGTTCATAGATGACTTCTCTTGAAAGTCGTGGATTTATTTCCTAAAGGCTAAAAGTGAAACCTTCCGCAAGTTTCAAGAGTTCAAATCCCTAGTTGAGAATTAGACTAGAAAGCACATGCCTACTTTGAGATATGATAATGGAGGATAGTTTCAATCACATGCATTTAATGAGTTCTGTAGTGATGCAAGAATAAAAATATAGTTGACTATACCTTACGACCCCCAACAAAATGGGATTGCAGAAAGGAAGAAAAAAACCGTATGTGAGGTTGTAGAAGACATGATGCGTGATCAAGATACATCTACTTCCTTGTGTTCAGAAGCCACCCATACAACCATATATATCCATAATAGAATCCCTCATGCTATTATGGAAGAGAAGACTCTTGAAGAAGTATTCACTGGTGAAAAAATAGATATTTCACACTTGAGGATCTTTGGTTGTCTTGTATACATACATGTGCCAAAAGAAAAGAGGAAAAAGATGGAGCCATTCGGAAATAAAGGAATATTTGTTGGTTATAGAGAATCATCCAAAGCATACATAATTTATGTATGAAGAGAAAGACACATTGAAGTCAGCAGAGATGTGACATTCCATGAAGAGGATGTGTTCAAGTGCACTAAACAGATTCAGTGTGATTCATGCACGGAGGAGCATGAGAAGACTATGATGGAGGACCCAAATTCTGGCTCTTCCCATTCAGATGTTTAGAGGGAGAATCTAGAAGAGTAATCATATTTGATAGCTCTTGAAGAACCAATAGAACTAGTTGAAATATCACTTGATGAATTACTTCCTTCCAAGAGGAGATCTGCATGGTGTCGAGACATTCTAGAATATGCAAAAAAAACATGGAGCACTACAAGCCACATCCGGAGAGAGAAAAATACCTGAAATGTATTCAAGGTATGTTGCATAAATAAGTCACATCAGTGATTCACAACATTCCACCTATGAAGAAGTTGCTAAGCAACAAGTATGGAAAGATGCAATGGTAGAGGAATACGAATCTATTATGAAGAATAATGTTTCAGAAGTTCTTCCTAAACCTGAAGGGAAGTCCATAGTAACTTCTTGATGGATATAAAGCTAAATTTTTTGCATAAGGTTTCTCCTAGAAAGAAGGAATTGGCTAGGTACACCACTATTAGAGCTATGATTTCAGTTGCATCTATTCTAGGATGGAAACTTCACCATATGGATATTCAAAAGAACATGAAGCCATGATCTCATAAGCATCAACATATAATCAAAAGCTGAGACATACACAGTGATTTGGAAAGGGAAGAATGTCAAATATTTATTAATATGAAATAAGTACAAAATATACCTTCTCATAATTCAAGGAGCCTCGTGAAACCTTCAAAATTGATCACATGCTTCTCTCCTCTAGGAATCCCAACCTCAAATCTTTGCAGCAAGGGTAGATGGAAACTAGGGAATATGTGAGGGGGATGAGAGTCCAAATTATCCCAGGATAACAATATTGCAGCCTAATTCTCTTTCATGGTCCCCTTTCCCTCTCTTATATAGCAAATGGAAGAGATAGGGTTGAGGAGGGAGCAGTTACAATTGAGGAGGCAGTTCCAAAACCACCCAAACTACCTCATTTCGAGATTTTTCATAATTTTTTAGCATTTTTTAGGTACATGCTAGTGGAACAAACGAAAGTAGCATATAATAGGCTAGTGGAGAACTAGCAACAATCATGTGCAAGGTAAAAAACGCTAGTAGAACACTAACAACTTGCATTTTTCATAAAAATGCATTTTTTAGGATTTTTCTAATGGTTTTCATGAGAAGGTTTTTAGGATATTTCTAGGGATTTTTCAATCCACTAAATTTCCTTTGGGTGAGCGATAATAAGTTCATGTAGTGTCATCATGCAAGTGGCATCATGCGAACAAAACATGTGAGTTTCGTCATGGATGGAGAAGTGGCAATTTTGGCTATAACACCTTTACCTATACCATCTTCATCTGCACTTGAGTCAAAAATTACAACAAACACACATGAGTTGACCATTCCTGTATCAGCCACGTTGACCTCAAAAATTATACCTTCAACTATCCCTATGCCAGACACCTCAATGGAACCTGCTCATTTGACAGATGATACGCAGTCTAGTCAGACACAAGGTGAGAAGGATTCTAAGAAAAGTAAAAAGCAGAAACATGCACAAGTCTTTGTCCAATCTATGACAGATGCGAAAGGAAAAGATATAGAAATTCTTATGTAGAATATATTTAAATAAGGAAAGAAAAGATGGTCGAAGGATAAAAATAAGCTAGATGTTATTCAATACCAACATCTTGAAGTTTTAGAAAGTTGTGATAGCATGTTGAGACAAGTAACACCAGCACTATTTGGGCCATTGACCAAAAATCCTCTCAACCAGATATTGAGCCATTTTTGGGTCCTTGAAAACACTCCTAAAATAATTCTTAGAGCAAAAGATCTAAGAGGATGAGCAACATACACCAACATTATTGATAGAGCAGAGCAAATTAATTCTAAGCATGCATAATAAATTCCAAAAATATGAATTGTTATGCAAATGGTTGTCAACTATATTGCACATCTGGTACTTGCACTATGGTCTAGTTTTTGTGGATATGAGTACAATTCAGAACAATCAAGCACTCATATCTCAATAGAAATCATATGTTGATCATGCCACTATACCAAACCTTGGATAACAAATTGAGTTATAACATAACAAGTTAAGGGAGTTGTAGAACAAAGCTGAGCAGTGGTCCAAGTATGCCTAGCCATTAAAGGAGGATGTCGACAACTTGGTTTCCCAGATGAATAAGTTGCTTGACGATGTCAATAATCAACAACTGATTCTTGGGCCAAACTTATAAAACATCAAGCAGAACTCCCTCATAGAAAATATCACTAAGCTAACCAATCTAATTACAGTAAGTATAAGCATTCAGACAACTCTCCATGAATGGAAATATTTTCAGTCTCGGCTTGCCTCCTCTTCTAGTTCCATTGTCGAATCTTGTAGCGTACTTAGCCAATCCACTTGTACACCAGTTTTAACAAAAGATTTTTTCTTTGTACCCGTTTTTTGTCTCTTCGAGACAAAGAAGGATTTTTTTGGTGGGGGAGATGTTGGAGGATCCTAGTCGACTAGGTCCTCAAAACAACTATGGTCAAGTCATATTAGTCAGTTAGTTAGATGAATGACCCATCAATTGTAACTAACTAATTTTTTGTATAAAGTATAAATATGTTGGTGAGCTAGAAGAATGGATACCAATTCTTAGATCGTCTATACTTTATTCTTGCATTATAATAAATTTGAGTTAGAAACGGCCCACTTACTCTTGTGTATATTATGGTTATAATCATGTGATTACTTCTATGTTATAAGTATGTATTGTTGGTACCCTTACAAACCCTCTTACCACAATAGTTTGTATGAAATTATGGGTATATAAATACCAAATAGCATTTTTTGTAGTAATTTCCTTATTATTCTCCAATCATCAATTGTCTTGTTTGTTTGGATTGTTGTTTAAGGAAGAGGGATTGCCACCCTAGTCCATGGATCTATATTGACTCATGTTGTGACTACAATTGTGTTTCCATCTCTATATGGGTGGGTTGGTGGTCAACCTATTCTTCATAAGGACATTGCAACACATGTAGCTTGCATAGTGTGCTCCTTGGCCTCATTGCAATGGTGTTTAGCAGGTTGGGTTCTAATTGTTGATATTCGATTGTTTCTTTGTGATGGTAAGGTTTCATTTTTAAGCTCTTCCATTTTGATGTTTGAGTGTGGATTCTTGAGACATAATTAATGATGTTTGTATGTCAATGGTTTGGATTTTTCAATCTCGACTTCCATCGTTTTGTTAAAAACCAGGTTCAAGAGGTTGAACTAGATAAATGATTCATTTTTATTTTCCAAGGTGTAGTGTGTGGGCGTGTGGTTCTTTGGAATTCTATGTGCTCATTGTTAAAAAAATTAGGATAGTTTCTAGTACATGGCATTATGTTATTTGTTTCATATATTTGTGTGTGGTTGTGATAGTATTAATTTGAGTCTAGTATTTTGCAAATGAATGGGTGCTACATTTTTTATTATATATTTTAAATTGACAAACATGTTTTTATAGGATATGTTATTTGTTAAGATAGTTTGTGTTGTATATTAGTTGCACTTGTATACAAACAAAGGCATTAGATCCTCAAGCTTTCATTATTCTATCCTTTGTTATTTTTTGATAACTACATGTTTATTGTTATTTTTTTAGATTTTTTTCTTGTTAAAATGAGAATGTATGTTCATGTGATCAGTATTCGTGTCATCATGGATAAATTACGAATTGTACTAATTTTATATATGGTTTCTCATGTAGGTGTCACTTTGGGTTTCTATAATGATTTAATATTTTAACTGTGGAATATTCAATGAGATGTCAAACAATGGTTGTGGAAATAAAGCATCAAAACAAAGGGATGTATTATCTTACTTTCAAAAGCCTCGGTCCAAGAATCCACCTTCTCTTCATGATTCAAGATCTTGTGAGTAACCCTTCAATGAGAAATATGTCAACTCTTATGAGAATGCATCTAGTATCCATATAATGGGTTCCTCTAATGGTCAAGGTGATATAATTGCAATTCAACAAGAAATTGGTAATGACAATGTTGAAGGTGTTTCCTTGGAAATCTAAATAAATCATTCACAATCACAAAAAAGGAAAAAAGGAAATGGTACATAGGGAGACAATTCCAACTGGAATGGGTCTCAATTTACTTTTATTGAACTAATATCTCCAACAAATGATAAAGAGGCTTCACAAGAAGTTAAATACATTGTATGTAGTTGGAAGCTTAGCAAGGTAGTAAAACTGCAAATGAAGTTAGATACAATAGGGACATGTAGGAAATGTGTAGACTAGGGAAATTGTAAATGAGAAGGTGAAATCTATTACCAAATGGAAATATTCTGAAGAATGTTGACATGTCAAATATCAATATGAATATAATAAATACCTAATAAGTGAGAGTAAACTTGAGGCAAGTGGAGGGACCATCACAATGGAAAGAGATTTGTTATCCAAAATGATGCAATTAAGCATTGTGTTTCACATCTTATCTAGAGGTCGTCCTATGATAGATTATCCAGATTATAAGAACTTTAAAAATTTTCTTGAAGTATGGAATTTTCCATATTCTCATTGGTTTGTAACAAGTGGTTGGGAATGGGAAAGATATCAAGCTCATGTAGAGAATGATGATTTGAAAGAGAATATTACAAATGCTAGTTTTTTTTCACTATCTTTGGATGAATTTATAGTTGTTGATAATAATTCATGGATATGCATGATTATTTATACTATTATTGATCATATTAGGCATTCATATCTACTTGGGAATCATAAAATGAAGAAGTATTCACAACTTAAAATATTTATGAATTTGTTATTAAGGCTTTGAAGGAAATTGCTGGTGTGGATGATTTAATGATCATAAAAAGGTTGGTATGTGTTGGAGCAGATGGATCATCAATCATGCAAGGACAAAGGAATGGCCTTTGTATCAAGCTACAACTATTAGTTTCATGATTTATGATTAGTATTCATTTTATATCTCATAGGATTAATCTTGCATTTAAAATAGTAAGTGGGTTTCCATTGGCTTCAAAAGTTGAGGAACTTGTACGTGAGACTCATGCATACTTTTATCGTAGTCCCAAGCGGCCTACAAAGATTCAACAGTTTGTTAACGATGTAATGGATGGAAAAAATCTATGAAAGGATGTTGATATAAGATGGATCTCATTGAATGGACCATTTCAATGTAATACCCCAGTAATTAAGCCCTATAATTATGAGTATGTGTTTGTTAATATGACTATGGACTTTGGAATTATTAAAATTGTTGTTGTTGTTAAATTAAATAAATAGCAAGCCCAACAAAGACAACTAAAACAGTATGGGAGGCCATGGAATCCATAGTGTGAGGGGGAATGGCCACATTCCTAACACTTTAAATAACTTATTTTTGTTCAACCTAGTTCATATTGGCACCTTGGTAACTTTTAAAGTTATTAGTCACCCAAACATTGTACAATGAACCTTATTTTTTATTATTTTGGCCTATGGAGTTACTATTGCACCTTATTCATGCCTTTACGTCCCCCCCCCCTTGCCTAATGCAAACTTATTGGATGAGTGATACTCTTTTGTGGGCCCCACTTGCACTAAGACACCCTCTCCCTATAAGCTTCTAGGAGCTATAAGCTAGATTTTAGCTTTCACAAGCTAGAGTTTAGCCACCACCTCCACAAATGCGCCCCACTCATCTATTCATGGAGATGCTCCCTATTTTTTTATTACAAGTTATTTATGATCCTATTGGACCCACTCTTTCACCTCCATGACTAGTGTGCCCTCAATATATTCTTGGCCTCCACTCCTTGGTTTTTGGTAACTCCTTCTCATAATGTTAATCTGGGAAGGGAATCTCCTAATTAAGCCACCACTCCACTAATTTGAGTTAAGTCTCCATGATGAATCCTAACCCTACCTCTCTCTAATTGTATTCGATTCCCTTGGGTTAGATTTGGTCTCCTTGTGCTATGAATTCATATGCTTTCTCCTTGTTGAAGCTAATTCTGAGCTTTGGATCACTTGACTTGTGCTATCTTGTTGTGTTGTGAGTGTTGACAATATTGATATTGTGTTGAGACTTAGTGTTTGTTGTGGGATATTATGAGAGATTTAATCTAGTTGGATGATTCCCTTGATTCCTTGAGTTCACTCTACTATTCTAGGTTCTCTCACACGAAACTGAGAAGTGGGGTGGTGATATCCCGAGGGACGCGTTAGGTGAAGAGAGTCACATCCCATAGGAAATGGAGATGGCCATGAAAGTACAATTGGAAGAATTGTGGTTTCTTAAAAGAGGAGTTCTGAGAAAATTGCTAGACTTGGTGTGCCTTTGTTAGTGGATCCCTAGCCTAGACTTGGGGTTGACCTGTTCAAGTGATATTTGACTTGATTGTGTCTATGGTTGGGTGGAAAGTTGTCATGATGGATCTAGTTTCCCTTTTTGAAGATAAGTATTTTCCAATATGCATATTAATGTTATTTAATTATAAATATGTGCACATGGAGGTTGATTTGTATCATATTTATGTTCATATATTGTATGTCAAGAGTTGTATGCAGTAAGGATGGCCTTCATACTTTGTAAATATGGATTGATATGAATCTTCTCTTCCTTCTCTCCTCTTCTTTCTCGTGATTTGAATGGTAGTATGTGGAAACCATCCTTTCTCTTATTTCTCATGATTCGAATGACTGTAGGTGGCAGCCATCCTTTCTCTTATTCTTCATTATTCAAGTGGTTTTAGGTGCAAGCCATCCTTTCTCTTCTTTATTATGATTCGAATGGTTGTAGATGGAAACCATGAGATTTGATTTATTATGCATCATTAGATGGTTGTAAATAACAATGATAAAAATTTTGCATATTAGTGTCGGATGGTTGTAGTTAACATCCATATATGTGATTAGTATTAGTGATTGATGCCTGGAGGGAAAACAACTAAAATGTCTGCTTTTATTAGTAAAAGATGGATGTAGGGGATAACGATGGGATCTAATTTTGAAGGTTGTAGATGGAAGCCTATGTCTTTGTTCTTACCATGGTTATGTGGATTGTAGATGGTATCCTATGGATGTGTCCTTATTGTTTTTATTACTTACTAGTACACCACACCAAACAACACATACATAATAGAACTAATATCCGAGGGAATGTTAGACTTGAGTAATTTCATGTTTTTTATTTTAAAATGGATAAGAAAATTTATTTTGTTGTTTGTATGGCTTGTTGGCCTAACCTTCGATCACCTTAATCCGTTGGGTTATATCGGTCTTATCCCTTTTCCCTAGGCTTCCTAGTGCCTATGGCCTTAGTTAGGTCGGGGACATTACACTCAATGACTATTTAGTGAGTGTGTCACGTCCTCACTCCTCATACCAACAATGGAGAGGATGTGACAAACACACTGTTGTTGTCAAGCTGGGCAATCTAGCCCCATGACCATAAACATAAAAATAAAATGCATTAATATAAAAACACACACAGATGCATAATGCAATCTATAGCAGAAGCAAACACATTTATTTCATTCATGCATTCATCATGTTCATTTAAATTCATAAACAATTCATTGAAAAGATTAAATACACAAGAATACTTATCTGGAAAAGAAGTTGTCCCACAACTAGCTACGTCGATGCAATGTTCCACCCAACCATAGGCCAGTGTGCTCATCAATCTCTCAGCATCACTGCCACCCTCGAGTTGGATGTGATTCCACAAGGCACTAGGGAACAACAAGCTCACATATATCCAAAACTATACGCCCACAGCCAAGCCAACATACAGTTGGGTTTCACAGACTGTTTAGCTAAGCCAATGAACAACAGGGTTTCACAGGCTATTAGGGAAACAAGCCAATAGCATGGGGTTCCTTGGCTTACTCAGCTAAGCCAAACTCTTCATCCAACACACAACCCACCAATTAACAGATGGTTCCTTGGACTTATCCATCCAAACCAACTTGTCAATTAAGCACGAGAATCCATCTAACATATGGGTTTCTTGGACTTACTTTGCCAAGTCATCACAAGGATTCCCACAACAACAAAAATGTACATGCTATGTATGAAGGAAATGTTGTTCAACCAAAAACGATTTGGCGAATGAGGAAAATCATCCCCTTGGGTGATCAACCCAAATTTAGCAACGATTCAATGGATTCACATTGGGAAAAATGACCCTCTTAAATCCCCATCTCATGGATTCAAACTCAGAAACGATTATGGGCTTCACGTGGCCAAATGACCTCAAAAACCACCCAAAATTCATGGGTATTCTCTTCCATTCATTGTGCAACCACAATAATCAAATTCCCCACTATGGAAATCAACACTGAAACGCTTAGCAGAGGTCCCAACCACTGAATGTTCACCAAACCACTTCCCAGCCATGGGAAAAACACGGGAAATTGCAAAAACATGAATGGGGAATCCACAACAGCTCCATGGATGCAAGGGAGATAAGTGTGTGGATTCCTGAAGGCGTCACACACCCACAACAACACAAATGTGAGGGAAGGAGAGCTCCGCGAGCTTCCCACTGCGTGAGGAAAAACCCCCTGCATGAGTGAGGAAATTGTTGCATGCCTGCATGAGGAATGTGGTTGCTCTCCTTAACGTGATGGAAAAAATGGTGAATCTTCCCTTGGGCATGCATGTGGTCCAAGACTGACGACCCTGCCAGAATTGACGGCTTCCCACACATCCCAAGCCCCAAGTCAATAACTACCTTCACCCACTTAGATGACTAGGCATAAAAGGCAAAAAGGTCAGTTGACCACTCTATGGGTTTTCCCTTAGACATTTTTCTTTTCCCCATAGACTCAAAGGTTTAATATTTCCCCCTCCCTATTCCTTTTGAAATCATGCCCCCATCTCTTTAACGTTGTGGCACGTAGCTAGTTGTGGTATTTTTATTAATTTGCAGTTTACATGATGTCTCAAAACACATTGTGCTTGGCTAGCACATAGGCCATCGGCATCGATTTTAATCGCCGAAACATAAACACTAAATCTATGGTGGGGCCTTTTCCTTGGGCTCCACGCCACGATTAAATACAATATTTACATCAAATGCAATTTAAAACCATGGGGTCAAAATCGGGTTGTTATAGAGTGCCAATAATTGGTAGGAGTTATGCATGAACATGAATTCACTATAAACAAAGATCAAGATCTTCTCTTTTGACTAACTGTTATACACCTGAATGGCACCTCTCCGTCCGAGTGCTGACATCCCTCAGGTTGGCACACAAAAGGACACTTATGGATAGAGGTTTGCCCATATTCACTATACCTTGGTTTATGATGAAGTACATTCCCTATATACTCAGCTGATTACTTTGCCATTTTGCCATGTTGAGATGTATTCACGACTCTCTTGACTGACAACTCGCGCATCATTCGCGAGTCTCCTATTTAGCAAGTTGCGAATCCTTGTATTCGCGGGTTGCGCTTATACATAGTCGCGAATCACTCGCGGGTTGCTCTACTACAGACCCACGAATGTGTCTCTCAACATTAAATCATAAAAACACGCGCTAATGAGAGATTAGTTAAGCCATTTAACTTAATCTCCTTAACTGCTATAACCTCCTTAACCTTCGAGAACTGCCTTATTTCACCCATATAAATACAGGCCTTGGGGAGGGTGTTTGGTAGTAACACTTTAAGAGCAAAGTTATGCTGGTGGAGTGTCTACAGAAATCTTTGGAGCAGTGAAACTCAGAATCCTTTGTTGACAGAGGAGTCCTTGTCTCAGACGTTGGGTTGTAACCTTAACTCTTTCCATTATTGATAATAAAGAGATTACTTCTTCCATATGTGTTTCATATCTTGTAGATTGGTAAATGTTTATATTTCTATATGATATATGATTTGCCTAACCTGCTTACATATATATGAATCATCATGTATCTGGAAGAGTGTTTCTTGACAGGTGAAGGAGCAGCAATCCTGAAGACTTTGGAAGTGGAGCAGAGAGGAAGAAGATAAGCAAGGATCGACCTTCGTTTAATCAAGTAAGTTCTACTCATCTTCCTATTTCCTATTCTGCACTTTAGAAGTCAATTGTCTGCAAGTGAATGAGTATGTTGGTAACCCCAGACCTGTGGTTATTAGGTGCACTATCCTGTACAACACTAACTGATATAGAGATATTATTAACATTGGTTGAAATTATTCCTTTGCTTTGTGAAATGAATTCCCTTGTGAAAATGGCTCAAAGTCACAAAATGTTTATTGCATAGTACACAAATGCAACAAAAATGGAATGCCTTGTATTGGATAATTTTTATATGATGTCATAGCCTTTTACAGGTCCAACATTTAATTGTTAGACTACTATCATTGCTATATAAAAGATTGAAAAATATTTGAAATTTGATAAAAAGGGAGACTATGCATGATAGTGTGTGGGTATATGGTTCCCTTTCATTATGTTGGTAAGATGAGACAAGCCACCAAAGAGTGTGATGTGGCAAGAGACCAATTCAATGATATTGTGATTTCAGTGAGACATAACATGATACAATTTGCATAATCACTATCATCAGAGACAAGAGAACAATATCCTCAAGATGAATTATTGGAGGCCATGTCTTTGGTATACCCTCAATATTGGAACATTGAAAAAGGTACAAAGAGAAGAGATTGGAGCTATATCAGATTCATCAAAATTATATCAACAAGACTCTTCTTTTGATCAAACAATGTCAGATCAATATCATGCTTTGGTGAAACCTATAGAATATGGCGCAACAACCAAATTATGGATTATTTTAGGTGAAAGACAATATCTATAGAAAACATGTCAGAGTAGTTGAAATTAGTTGATTTATGCCAAACCATGATTTTGATATTAGTGGAGGATGAGAGAATGTTTAGAGCACTATCATTCTTGAATTCAAAGTTAGAGGACAAGTTTGATTAAAATATGGATACGTGTTTAAGATTATATGTAACAAAGTATGACATTACACATTTCCCATTCAATAGAGCACTAACACTTCGACGATCAGATTGTGAGATAAGGGGAGAATACAATATAACAAATTTCTCCAATGAACTTGATATGGAACATAATGTTTTGGAGGCTCATAATGATATTTCAACTACATAAGTTCATGCTCAAAATGTAGAAAATGAGGGTCAACATGAGAATTAGGAATTTAATATGCCACAAGATATTAAATGTCACACACCTCAAAAATCCATATATAATTTTTTTTTGATATAACATGGATATCTATAGACACAACATTAAATTCCCTACATGCTTCTAAAGACATCTGTCATAGTTTTTGTTATGTTACTAAAACATACCTTACTACTACATGACCGGTTATGCAATGTAGATGTTTGCTAAGAGAACAATATCATCGGGTGTTCTTCAACCTACAGGTGATGTTTTGTAATAAATTATCTTATTCTTCAATTAAATGTAACTTGGCGTTATTAAACTTTGAAGGTTCATTGCTCGTTTTTAACTTTACTTATTCATTCAATTTTTCCTCAATCATTGAACTCAACTCTGAAAATTAGGCTCCAATTCATTTATCTATTCGTCCTGAAATTCTAAGTGTTAGGATTATTAATCCTCCCTTGGTAAAAAATGTATATTAGATTGATTTATCCTAACTTAGGAACCTTAATTAATTAATTGGGTCCACTAGTACCATTGGGTCCACTTGGCCTAATGGGGCCACATATCCCAGTTACTAGAGTGTGGGGAACATTGCTAGAGGTTAACTACCACTTACTGTGTGTGCATGCATCAGTTTGGGTGCCTCCTAGACCAATCCCTACATTTTAGGAGACACTATGAGTCCCGGCACCAACCTCCATCAGTTAGTTGGAGTTGGAACTAGTTAGTCTTAGTTAGCTTACAGTTACTTTTAGTTACATCACAATCAGTTAGCTAGCGCTAGTTATCCATGGATAATGCATGGCTGCATGTGGAGTAGGTGCCTTTTCCCACCTACCACCTCAATTGCACTGAGTTAACTAGTTATTACTGATTCTATGAGTTGGTTGGACATCTGGGAGTTGATCTGTTGGACTCCGATATTGATTGAGACAGCATGAGTTAACTAGTCAGTTAGGTAGAGTTAGATCCAATTCGTAGATTCGAATTTCTCCCTAATGCATTCGAATTCTTCCTTTGTAAACTATTGTAACGCTGGATTTAATTAATGTGAATGATACTGTAAATTCCTGAGCTACACTCATCTATTTCCTGTGTGGTTTGTTTTGTTCAATTTGTATCTTCATACTCCTTTTACTGCAAATATTATTCATAACCAATTGCTTGAAGATCTAAATTTCACTGCAATTCTAATATGGTATCAGAGCCTTCTTAGGCAAGTTTCATGTTTGTTTCTCTTGATTGAACATCAGAAGCAGCTAGGTTTCCACAAAAGTCCCCTATGATGATTTGCTAGCTCTCAATTTATTTAGAGCGGCGGAGAAGGCATGAAGGACCCCGAAAAAATGTTCATGTTGAGAGAAAAATCATGATTATAACTTAATTCATATGTTTTATTGTTTTACATTGAAAATTGATAGGTGCTATGTAGCTTGTGGGAAGTTTTGTGATCTCTCAGCTAGAAGAATTATGGATTCTCAATATCCTATTCCTCAGATCCTCACTACTTCCAATTATCTTGATTGGAGGATTGATATGAAGTTGGCCTTGCGCAAGCATGGCTACCATATGATAGTACTTGGAAGGGAGGTCAAGCCCCATCCTGAGCCTGTTGAAAGAAACAAGTTTTTGAACCGCTTAGATGAAGCATTCGGTTATCTATGCACTTATATATCCAAAGATATCCTCTTCCACCTAGAAGGTTTAAGGACACCCAGAGAATCCTAGGAGAATCTTGAAGACTTGTTTGGAAAACAAGATGTGCTTCAGGGACACCTCCTGGAGAATGAGTTGGTAGCCTTACATCCTAGCAATTTTGAGACTAATGAGAAATTATTTACTAAATTCAAGTCTCGTGCACTTCAATGCAAACAGTGCGGAATAGAACGGAAGGATGAGCAGAATGTCCTTTCCATACTCAACAAACTTGGTTCTGAGTATTTTGTATTTGTTTCTATATTTCATTCCAAGCAGGAGGGCTTCCCTGATTGGAAAATTCCTTCATTATATTCTTTTTTCGAGTCCTTAATCAAGGAGAAAGAGAAATTCATTCAAATGGGATTCATTAAGACCTCCAAAGATCAATCTCTCCTAGTTACCGACTCTTCCAAAGTGCAAGCAAAGGAGAAATCAAAGAATCAGGAGCCAAAAGCAGCTGATTCGAAGCCTAAACAGAATCAACAAACTTCCGAAGGAGCCTCTGAATCTAAGAAAAAGAAGAAGTTTGAAAAGAAGTTATGTCCCTATTGTGAATAGGGTTACCATATTTAAGATTATTGTATGAGGACGCAACTTGATGAAATGTTAGCTCTTCTCAAGCAGCATAACATTGCTCCCCCACGAAGAGCAAAGAAGCATGATGAAGAACCACAGATAGAAGATGATGAAATGTGTCATTCTTTGAAAGCTAGACTTACACAATCTACAACATACATAATTGATTCTGGAGCTTCCAACCACATGGTTTCCTCCAAAGAATCCTTCTCATCCCTTACACTGTCAAAGGGGCCTAATATTCACATGGGAGATGATTCCCATATTCCGGCAGAAGGAAGGGGATCAATCAGAGCGAAGCATGGTGAGTTCAAGAATGTCCTCTATGTGCCCTCCCTTGCAGCTAACTTGTTGTATGTTTATTAGATGACTCATAAAGGCTCTCCCGAGAGAGTTACTTTCGATTCAGAGACTATTGAGATCATAGAAAAAGCCACTGGATAGCTCATAACGAAAGGTATTGCAAATCACTCTACTAAAGCTTATGAGTTCTCACATTTCTTACCTGTCTCTCCTCCTACAACTTTATTGTCCCATGCTAACAACACCAACAAGATTTAGCATGAAAGATTTTGCATCTCAATTTCAAATATCTGTAGCAACTCCACAATGATAAAATGGTTGAAGGTTTTCCCTCCATCAAAACTTCCAATGGAGTATGTGTTGGTTGCTTGGTAGGTAAGCATCTAGAAAAGAAGTATGATGTTGGGAAGGAAACTTTTCGAATTAACCTTCTACATTTATGCCTCCGCAATTGTAGATTGTGAGTTTCCTTTTAACTTTTTCGAATTAACCTTCCACAAATGTGGATTGTGGATAGCGAGATTCCTTTTAACCTTTTTCAAATTAGGCTTGCGCAAACCATCTTTCCACATTTGGATGTTTGTTGGTTAAGAGCTTGTAGCTTGTTTTTAATCGATTGTGGATGCCATTGAATAAACTTACGACCACATTGGTATGAATCATATTTTAATATATTTGGTATGGTTTATAGTTATGATTCTTGCTACGACCCATAGGGTCTTTGAGATCTCTGAGAAGAAATATTTAGTCCTCTATTCATCAATTGAAATTGTGTTTATGAAGTAATTATAAGTGTTTCTGGTGAGAATCCTTTTTAGATATGGATGTTTATGTTTAGAGACAATCGGTTTCCATGTGGGATGGACATATTGTCATGTGTTTGTTTTGGGAAGATTCATTTTTAAGAGGATATCTGGACGTTTCATTCGGAAAAATGTAGCATTGATTATAATGTTTTACTTGGGTTTAATACCCGTATGTTTAGGCTGGCCAAACATGATCTTGCAATTAGATCTGAGAATATTTACTTATAAATAACTATGAATTTGACTGTAGTTTTCTTAAGGGTATGTGTATCATGTAGATTCGATTTGTTTTCTAAAAAGTAGGGAAAATAACTCCCTGATGTAACTGGAAGAGGAACTCGATGTTTAAACAATCCTAGCTCTGGAAATATACCTTCGATTTAGTCAATGACGGTAAGTTAATTAGTCAACTGATAACTTACGAATCACTATGTGAATGGCTAAATACTTTATAATTACAGTGAACTGCATAATTATATATTTTATAATTCTATACAAATTTCCTATTGATAAATCCTTCGATCCCAATTTGTAATGGGATTTATGAAATGGAATTTTTTTTGATATGTTATAATTCAGAAGAAGGCTCTCGGATCTTAACCCGATCCGATATACATCAATAATTAAATTTGCATTAAAGTGAATTTCCTAAGTTGTGATTTTATTTTGTAGAACTAGGAGATTGAAGAGCCTCGATCGACTAAACGAAAGGAGCACAAATCCACTAGGGGGAGGGCGGAATAGTTGGAAAGCCATGTGAATGGCTGACGGGTGTCATCTTAGTGTCATAGGTACCTAAAGAAAACATAAATTGTTCACCTGATCACTTAAAGTTTTGAGTGTCTTCCTAAACTAAGGTTTCTGGCTATTTGCCACGAGCTTTTAATGAACCCTTAAAGTCTAGTTTACAAAATAAATCAAACTATTATTAAGTGATTATTAATAAAATTAAATTATGTTTCTAGATGTGATTACTATCCTAGCTTTAGCTAAAAAATATCTTTAAATATTGGAAATATTAGTAATACAATGGAAAGATAGGCCATTAATTTTGCAAATAAAAGTGTGCATGTGAAAAATTACATAAATAATTATTTAGATGATATAAAGGTGGAAAGGACATATAAATAGATGTCTAAAAATAAAATAACCATCACAAACAAAGGAGAATAATACACCTTCGACCTTAACCTTTTGGTAATTCACCAAAAGGGAATTTTGAAGCTGCCATTTCTTAAAATACATAAAATACTTCTTACTTAAATTTATAAAATACATTAATATTCTTCAAGGAACCCTAAATCAATTACTCAATTATGTTTTGTAGTTGAACGGCCTTGAATATTCATTATATACTTCGTGTGAGGAAGGTGGTGGGGGTCTTTATTTTTCTGTTTCTTCTTAGACACACTTGTAGGGAGAGAACCCAATTATTTCCTGTATATACTTTTATGTTGCCTTACGGGGAAAATGATGCCATATGTCTCTCAAGGAAGTCATAACCGGCTTGACTAGCCGGATAAAAGGAAGCATGGCCTGAATGTCTTGGAATCGACTCCTTTTGCAACTAGTAAGGATTAAAACTCAGAATGTGAATATTCAGTCTCCTAGTTGGTGTCTAACTTTTTTGCTGATTATCTTTATATATATATATTCCCTTTTCTCTTTTCTATAAGACAAGGGGCCAATGCCCACGACCATAAATGCTTTTTTTATATACATACCTGCAAATTATACGTCTCTCTATAGAGAGGAGGATGACTCCCTAATATACTCAAGTCTTGTTTTGTTGTATTCCATGTATGGAAAGGGTCCTCTAGATCTTTATACCTTTCTTTTTGTTGAAGTGTTGATGTGTGGGGATTGATAAAAACAATTCCCATGCACATATTTTTTTAAATACACCCTTGGCTAGAGTGTGTTTTGGCTCAAAGGGGTGGTCTCAAGGGAGATCGACTCCACTCATAATCAATGTCATTTTCTATGAATTAAGATATAGATGTTTTTGTTTGTGTGAAAAATGGTTGATGTTTGTATAGAGGAACCATAACTAAGATTGGTTTGCTTGCTGAATAAGTAGAGAGGCTATCTTTGTATAGAGGAGCTGCATTTAAGTTTTAGTTTTATGTAGCTATCATGAACCTCTAAATTCTATAACAAAAAAAATGATATAACATATAATCATAAACACATATTTATGTTTCTAGCATGCACTAGTTATTATGGTGTGAATATATATGTCATTGCTTCTATAGTCGCTTACACAATTCTCAAAATTGTTCTATGACAGGTTGCACAACTATGGATGTTTACAAAGTTTAACGGCATGTTGTCGCCATGCCTAAAGGTGATGTTTTTGTTCTTTTTACACATTTATCTTGTTTATGGTTTAAAAAAGGTTTGCTTAGCCCTAAGGCTAAGTCTTGGACTTCATCTCTTGCCTTAACTCTTAACGCATGATGCTTTGGTTGTAAGATAACACGCCTGGGAGACTAAGGGTATAGTCTTGATCCCAACATTTACAAGTAATAAGGGTTTAAAGGACCCAATGCTTAACCTTGGTCCTAAAATGCAAGGTTATAACATAACAATTGAAGGGACCCAAGGTATAACCTTGGTCCTAATGCGCAAAGGATAACATGTAATATGGTTTAATGTGTTGATTTCTATGTTTAAACATTATGGGCTATGGGGTTTACACCATAGTCGATCCTTGACATGAATGCAATGATTGATATGTTAAGAGATATTGGTCATGTGTTATGATCGTTATAAAGTTTGTACTATGGTTTGACCTGTAAATTAAAGTATTTTCGTGGCTGTGAGTTGACAGCGCAGCCAGGCCTTAAATGATTGCTCGAGAATGAATCTCAGTCATCCACCTATACATTATGATAGAAAGGGTTTTGTTAGGGTTTAATGTGTCGATAGTTTTGTCTAAACCCTTCATTGTTTTGGTTATTTGGTTTGTAAGCTTGGGAGTGGAGGCTCATCCCTGTCATGGCAATTTTATGAGGTTCTTGTGTGAAAACCTGTCAGTCGTTAATGGCATTCTTCCTGGTTGATTCCCAAGGTGTAAAGGAGGTATTTTCAACGTTAATGGTCGTCAATAGCTTGTTGTTTTTTTTGTGAAACGAACCCGACCACCATATTTAGCTTCGAACTGCCTTTACCAGGTAAAGAAACACTTCCTAAACTCTATAAGGACATGTTAAATGGTTTTATGAACTCTTAGGTTTGTAGGGACTCACACTTGTAGTGGATCTTGTAGGAAGAGGAGGGATAAGGCATCCAGGAGGAGTTGACCACTGGCCCTCTCAACGTTTCGACCAGGTAAAGAGAACTATATTGTATACTATTCAAATATTTTTTTACAATTAGTTATGGTTCTAACTATGGTCTATTGGTTGTAGGTTCAGGATCACCAGCGAGGATGGCGACAGGGTCCCTTCCTCCCAAGCCCGCGTCTTAGAACACCAAGGTAAGAATACAAATATTTACTCTTGGCTGGGTCTTGGAATCATGAAGAAGGTTCAAGCTTCCACCTCATAACAAGATAAGTTATTGGGTTTTGTTTCAACCCTTAGGGTTTCAACTCTATCTAACAGAGGGTTTCACAACCTCTATGTTCCAACATTTTTTGTTAAACTTGATGTGTGCATAGTTGCTTGTTCTATGAATTACAAGATTATCGTGGTGCCATCATGGATGAACTTACCACCACTTAGGTTAACCTATAAATTTAATTCAATTATTAGGTTTTAATAGAAGGTGAATGCCATCATTGATGGTCTTACAACCACAAGGATTTTGAGTCCATTTGTTTAGCATTCGATATTTAATAGAGTAATACGACCCTTAGGGTCGGTGCCCAATTTTTATTTATGCATTTGGTAATTGTGTACTTATGTTCAAGATAGTAACTATCATGAATTGAATTCTCTGAATTGGATGGCAGCGATTGCCCTTGGTATGTACCATTAAATCATATGTGTTTAGTTATTTTCTCTTGATTGATAGATCCGGTTACTATACTAAATCTATACCAGGGCTGCAATTTATTACAGAGAATTATTTTAACTGTGTTATTTGGTTTAGTCATATTTGACCAATTCTCTCTGAGATTATTAAATGGATTATTTATGTATGTCGTATCGAAAAAGTATCTAAGCTTATAATATGATTTTTCCCTTTGGATAGTGTATATAAACACACTAGGTTGTGAACCTAAGTAACTACTTTATACCATGTAATTAGATCTTTCATTAATTTTATTTCAATTGTTTTAATTCACACATAAGATATGAAGTCTCGATCCGAGTATGAATGCCCGAACACAGATTCATAAGTAACCCTATAATACTAACTCAAATTTACTTTACAAGCATGACTATAATAACATGAAAGAATATATAGATTTGAAACATAATAGGAAAGATTGTTTGAATAGATGCATAATAAATCTCTATTCTATTTAGATGCATAATAGATTTGTAACACCCTGGTTTTGACCCTGTTTGCATTAAAATGTATATGATGTATATATTGTAATTAATCATGATGTGCAGCTGAAAGCAAAATCCCCACGATTGATTTAGTGTTTTATGTTTTGGTGATTAAAATCGATGCCGATCATATTTTCTTGCTAGCCGACATGTTATAATTTTGGACATCATGTAAATATGCAATTTAATTAAAATACCCACAACCAGCTATGTCAATGCAACATTAAAAGAGATGGGGGCATGATTTCCTAAGGATAGGGGGGGGGGGATATTCAAACCTTTGGGCCAATGGGGAAAAGCCAAATGTCAAAGAGATAACCCATCAAACTGTCAACTACCCATTTTGTCTCTTGTGCTCAATCATTTAATTCTGCCAAAAATTGGTTGAGTTAGTTATTGCATGGGATGGGCAAGGTATGGAGGTCAGAAATTTGAATTGGGCAGAGCACCAATTTTTGCGAAAAAGTTTTTTGACTTATGGGGAAAGTCATTGCCCAAAAGTGCTACCCATTCCCTCGCACATTCACGTTCTCCTCTTCATTCACGTTTTTGGAGCTCCTATGCACTCTCATTCACGTTTGTGTAGTGTCCTGTGTTTTTTCCCCCATGGCTGGGAAATTGTTTTGCTAACATTCAGTGGCTGGGATCTCTGCTGGGCGTTTTTTTGGTTGTTTTCCTCATTACCCGACTGGGAAAACCGTTTTTGGGTTGCACAACGAGTGGGAGAAGAGACCCATGATTATTGCGTGTTGGATGAATCCGTTTTTTCCCACGTGAAGGAAATAAACGTTTATGGAAATCAAATTGATATTAGAGGGTTGGTTTTACCCATCTTGGCAATTCGTTCTGTTGCCAAAACCGTATTTCCTCATCCCAGAATTTTGTATCTTGCTGTGTGTGTGTATTTTGCTTTGATCTGAATTGGTTGGGAGTGGAATTGGGTCTAAGATAGCTTGATAAACCTAGCATATGAAGGAACCTCATAGACAGATCTAGAGGGGTTGGTTTTCTTCTTTGCACACCTCGAATAGCACTGGAATGGAAGGCATAGCCTAAGGGACTTTGTAGCAGAGAAGGGGATGCTTCCTTGTGTTGGGTGTGTAGATGTTTAGAAGTCAAGCCATATCTGGTGTAGGTGTCCATAGCTCTATGATTGAGCTCACTAGATTAGCAATTCATACTTCCACCTCCCTAGCATCCTAATAAACCCAACGGTGTTTGGCTTGGCTGAATTTTGATATACCTTTGGCTATGTGTGAGCCTGCTAGTGTTCCCTTATTCCTTGTGGTAATCATGCCTAGCTCGCGGGTGGCAGTGTTGCTAAGAGGTTAATGAATACGCTGGCCTATGGTTGGGTGGAATGTTGCAGCGACGTAGCTAGTTACGGGACAAGCTTATTTCAAGATAAGTATTTCTTGTGTTAGTCTCTACATTTGTATTTGCTTGATGAAATATGATGAACATGTATAATGTGTTGAATGCTTGAATGAAATCAATTTCTTCCGTTGTATAATTGCAATTGTATGCATCTGTGTATGTTTTTAAATTCAATGCATTTTATATTACGTTCATGGGGCTTAGACTGCACGGTCTTGACAGTACCATGGTCGCGTCCTCTCTCTGGTGGAGGGGAGGGGATGTGACAGTGTGGTATCAAAGCTGATGTTGCAGCTTTGGGCCTCAATGGGCCATGAAGAGCAGCTGACAGAGGAGGAATCAACCTCTGTGTTCAGCAGAAGGAAAAGAAGCAGACAAAAAAAATTTCTAAATTTTTTCTAAGTGTGGGATTTTCCTATGTTGGCTTAATTAGTTAAGGTGGAGCCGACGCATGTCGGCAGGGATTAGTTGATGTGAGTCGATACATGTCGGGTGGAAGTTGAGACTTCCACCAATGGTATAAGAAAAGATGATTTTTTTTTTTAAATTTTCTATGTATGGGCATGTCGGCTGAGTTTGCCGAAGTAAGCCAATGCATGTCGGCAGAGAGTGAAGATGTGAGTCGATGTGTGTCGGCTAAGTCGAGCCAACGGGAAGAAAAGAAAAAAAAAATTGAAATTTTTTTCTAGGTATTGAAATCAGCAGAAATTGGAGAATTTTTCCAATACGCCGGCTGAGTTCTGTCGAAGCACATCGAAAAACTTTGGGAATTTCAGCTGCAATGGGTTAGGTAGAAAGTCAAAAAAAATTTAGCAAAGACGAAAGGGTTGGTTAGTTTGACGATGGAAGAAACTTCAAAAAATTTCCGCAACGACGACAGTTTTGGCAAGTTTCCAAATAGAAGAAAGTTGGACATTTTTCTGCTACGGCGAAAGACCCGTAGTGGGTCAAAGTCTGAAACTTTTACGGCACAGCAAGTGAAAGTTGAAAATTTTTCGATGTAGTGGAAGGAGACGTCAAAAGGAATCAGGTGAAGTTTGTCAACACGTATCGGGAAAAATTGGGAAAGTTCCTCGACACGTCGGAAGGAAAAGGAAAATGGAGCCAATACATCAAAAAACTTGTGGATTTTCAGCCGATATATCGACTGAGTTTCATTGATCGGAGGAAAACTGAAAATTGCACCAAAACAAGGATTTTTGGTAGGTTTTCAGAGAGATCTGTAGGGGCCAGAAATATGGGAAAATGGCAGCGTGTTTATGCACCAGATTGCACGAAATCAAAATATTTACAACAAAAAAAAGTTGTCCCCGCAAGACATTCGTTGTTGTGAAAGAAAATTCTATGATTTGACAAAGTTGTCAATGTATGGTGTTTCCAATGCAGGTAAGTAATGTATAAATTCTTGTGAATGTTATGAAACTAACAGTTGTGTTTATTAACAAATTTTGAAAAATCATAGTCACCTTCAAAGGCAACATTCCACATAGTGCAGATCAGTAAAGTTGTGCTTTGGTTCAGCCATGAGAACCTACATCATGAATGATGCACAGAACCCCAATGAGTACAAGGAAGATGCTATGGGAGAAAATGTCTGAGTTGGAAATGCTGAGACAGAGTCTAATGGGAGGAGGTTTCAAGATACTCCCCCAAATTTTGCAGCCACCATGAGAAGCCTAAGGGTGGATATGCAAAGTTATAGGGCAGATAATGAAAGATTGGTTAAGGCTCCGGAGGAGCAGAACCAGTTGAATGTAGCCATGCTGCAAAGTTTGACAGACATCTAGAGGCAGATGAACTCTGGGGACCGGACAGTAAGACTGGAAGGTAGTAAGAGCAGTACTAGAAGAAGGAAGAGATCCCCTAGTGGGTTATCTGACTCTGAAGGATTCACTAGCGGTTCAAGTTCTTCTTCTCACAAGAATGAGGGGAAGAGGCTTACCAAAACCATTCACGTGATGAGTTTAAGAAGGAAAAGTCGCCCACTTTCAATGGTGAGATAAATAATGGTCAAGAAGTTGAAGCTTGGCTTTTGGGAATGAGAAAATATTTCCAAGTCCAAGAATACTCTGGAAATATGAAAGCTAGGCTATCCATATTCAATTTGACTTGAAGAGCATCCATATGGTGGGAGCACTTCAGGAAAGTGAAAAATATTAATGAAAGGAAAATTGTGTGGAAGCAATTCTAGAAGTATTTCAAGCAGAAGTACCTCTCTGATAGGTACTATGATGATAAGATCAAAGAATTCCATGAGTTGAGACTGGGACAAGCCTACCATGGAAGAGTATGCAAACAAGTTCTTGGAGTTGTTGAGGTATGTCAGGTACATCAAAGATGAAAAAGTGAAAATCCAACGTTTCCTGAATAAATTGCCTCAGTCTTACAAAGACATAATTGAGTTTTATGAACCTAGAAATTTTGAAGAAGCAATAAGGAAAGCTAAGTATTGTTATGAACAAATCAAAGGAAAACATGATTACCATAAGACATGGAAGGACAAAAGGAATGAGAAGTCTGACCAAAGGAAGAAAGGTTTAAAACCTTCTAACTTCAGGAATCAACAGAAGCAACCATCACAAGTTGGGAAGCATCCAACCAGAGTGGTGGGAGAAAATCCAAGAGATCCACAATAGAACAGAGAACCAGTCCAATGTTGGAAATGTGGAGGACCCCACAAGCACAGGAATTTTCCACTTGAGAATGAGAACGCAAGGCCAACTTACAACATTCAAGAGGCAGAAACAATGGTTCAAGTAGCAAGGGTTGTCTCTAGGATCTATGCAGCACTGGAGGACCGCCAAGAAGATCACCAGTCAACTGCGGTTGAAGTTGCAGGTAAGATTGTTGAGCAATCTATTTCTATTTTGATTGACCCTGGTTCTACTCATAGTTACATTACTCCTAGAGTAGTGGAGATTTGTGATTTTAAGAAAGTAAAGCATAGCAAATCTTGGTTAGTTCAGCTAGCCACTGGAACTAAGAGAAAGGTTAGTGAAGTGGTAGATAAATGTCCATTGGTTATGAATGGATTGGTCACTTGTGCAGATATGAATGTTCTACCACTTGGTTCCTATGATTTTTTGATTTGAATGGATTGGTTATAAGTTCATAGGGTAAAGCTAGACTGTTATAATAATACTTTTGAATGCATGGATGAATAAGGGAACCCAAGAATTGTAAGAGGCATTCCAAACGTGATCTCTGTGAGGCATATTTCATAAATGCAATTGAAGAAGTTCTATAGGAAAGGTTGCCAGCTGTATGCAACTCATATTTTGGAGGAAATAGAGAATGAAACTCCTAGGTTAGAGGAATTTCATGTGTTGAAGGAATTTAGGGATGTGTTTCCTGATGATATTCTAGGGCTTCCTCCAAAGAGAGACATTGATTTCACAATTGAACTTGTTCCAGGAGCAGCACCAGTGTCCAAGACACCCTACAGAATGAGTGCACTAGAAATGTTAGAGTTGAAGATGAAACATCAGGAGTTACTAGAGAAGAAGTATATCAGGCCGAGTGTGTCTACTTGGGGAGCACCAGTTTTGTTTGTGAAGAAGAAAGATGGTACACTCAGGTTGTGTATTGACTACAGATAGCTGAACAAAGTCACTGTGAAGAACTAATATACTTTAACTAGGATTGATGACCTCTTTGATCAAATGAGAGGAGCAAAGGTATTTTCCAAGATTGAATTAAGGTCAGGTTACCATCAGGTAAGGATCAAGGATGAAGACATTCATAAGACAACCTTCACAACAAGGTATGGACATTATGAGTTTGTAGTGGTACCATTTGGTCTCACAAATGCACTAGATACATTTATGTGTCGTATGAATAATGTCTTCAGGAGTTATTTGGACACGTTTGTTCTTGTTTTAATTGATGGCATTCTTATTTATTCTAAGAATGAGGAAGAGCATGAAGAACATCTGAGATGGGCATTGCAATTGCTCAGGGAGCACAAGTTGTATGCAAATTTGGGGAAGTGTGACTTCTATAAAGATAGGATTCATTATTTGGGCCACATTATCTCAGATGAGGAAATATCTGTAGACCCTAAAAAGATTGAGGCCATTATGAATTGGCCTACTCCAAGAAATGTGAAATATGTAAGATCTTTTATGGGACTTGCAAGATACTACAGGAGATTCATTGAAGGATTCTCAAAAGTTGTATATCCAGTCACTTCTTTGCAAAAGAAGGGAATAAAGTTTAAATGGACATTGCGGTGTGAAGAAAGCTTCCAGCAGTTGAAGAATATTCTCACAAGTGCACCAGTATTGAAGATTGCGGACCCAAAAAATGATTTTGTGGTGTGTACTGACTCATGTGGTCAATGGATTGGAGGAGTCCTTATGCAAGAAAACCATGTGATATGTTATGAGTCAAGAAAGTTGAAGGAGCATGAGAATAACTATGCCACTCATGATCTAGAACTTGCAGCCATAGTACATGCTCTCAAGATGTAGAGGAATTACTTGATGGGAAGAAGATTTGAGCTAAGGACAGACCATTGTGGTATGAAGTATTTGTTTGATCAGCCCACATTAAATTCTAGGCAAGCAAGATGGTTGGATTTTTTATGTGTGTTTGATTTTGAAGTCAAGCACATAAAGGGAAAAGAGAATAAGGTATTTGATGCACTTAGCAGGAAGGTGCATGCAATGCATGTGGCATCCATTATTATTTGCCAATCGGAGTTGAGGCAGAAGATTGTTAATCATGTTGCTGAAGATGAATTGTATGCCCAGGTCAAGGACAAGTTGCAGTAGCAAAGCCTTGAAAACATGTATGAGGGATATAAATTGGAAGAAGATGGGATTCTTACTTACAAGAACAGAATTTATATTCCAAATGTAGCAGATTTGAGGAGAACGGTTATGGATGAGATCCATCAAGCTCCATATTTTGGCCACCCAGGATATCAAAAAACAATTGCTACAGCCAGAAAGCAGTATTTTTGGCAAAGAATGAAAAAGGGCATGGCTGAATATATTTCAAGGTGCATGAAATGTCAGCAGGTGGCATCAACACTCCGCAAGTTTGTTGCAGCCTTTGCCAGTTCCAAAATGGAAGTGGGAAGTTATTTCCATGGATTTTATTACAGTATTTCCAATGGCTTAGAGACAACATGATTCCATCATGGTTGTGGTGGAAAAGTTGACAAAGGCAACACATTTCATACCAGTTAAGTCCACACATAAGATTGATTGCAAAAATATTCATGAAGGAGATTTTCAAATTGCATGGATTGCCTAAGGCAATAGTCTCTGACAAAGATGTCAAGTTCACTTCCAATTTTTGGAAGGGGTTGTTTGCAGATTTGGGTACAAAGTTGAACTTCAGCACTGCCTACCATCCTCGAACTGATGGGAAGACAGAGAGAGTTAACCAGGTGCTTGAAGACATGCTTCGCATGTATGTGATGGATAAACTAACCAAGTGGGAATATTATTTACACTTGGTTGAATGCGTATAACAATGGACAACAAGCATTCTTGGGGATGAGTCCATAGGAAGCTTTGTATGGAAGAAGGTGTAGGACACCAGTGACTTGGGATAATCCAATGAGCATGATTGTGCTTGGGCCAGAATTGCTCAAGGAGATGTAGGAAGAGGTTGTAAAGATCAGGCATAATTTGAAAGCATCCTAGGACAGATAGACAAGATATGCTACTAAGCATAGGGTGAACATAGAGTACAGTGTTGGGGATCATGTTTACCTCAAAGTGAGGGAAACGAAGAGCTCCTCGAAGCTTGGAAGTTGTGCCAAGTTTTCACCTAGATGTGGGTCGTTTGAAGTGCTTGAAAGAATAGGACCAGTTTCATATAGACTTGCATTTCCTGCTAGCACTAGAGCTCATAATGTTTTTTATTTTTCTTTGCTTAAGAAATATGTACATGATCCTAACCTGGGGGAGAGTTCCAAATTGAACCAATGCGCATCCTCGACAGGAAAGTCACAATGCTTCGGAATCGAGCCATAGGACAGGTAAAGCTGCAATGGGAGCACTATGGCCTTGAAGAGGCTACGTGGGAGCTGGAGGATTCCATGTGATTGAAACATCCATTTTTGTTTAATTCTGCGAAGCACTGAGGCAGTACTAGTGTAGCATTTTTGTTCAATTTTGTAAAGCATTGAGGACAGTGCTGTTGAAGGGGGAGGGGATTATAACACCTCGGTTTTGAACACATTTGCATTAAAATGTATATGAGGTATATATTGTAATTAATCATGGTATGGAGCTAAAGGAAAAATCCCCACCATCGATTTTTTGTTTTATGTTTCGACGATTAAAATTGATGCCGATGGTATTTTCGTGCTAGCCAACACATTATAATTTTGCACATCATGTAAATATGCAATTTAATTAAAATACCCACAACCAGCTATGTCAATGCAACATTAAAAGACTTTGGGGCATGATTTCCTAAGGATAAGGGGGGGTATTCAAACCTTTGGGCCAATAGGGAAAAGCCAAATGTCAAAGGGAGAACCCATCAAACTATCAACTACCCATTTTTCCTCTTGTGCTCAATCATTTAATTCTGCTAGAAACTGGTTGAGTTAGTTATTGCATGGGATGGGAAAGGTATGGAGGTCAGAAATTCGAATTGGGCAGAGCACCAATTTTTGGGAAAACCTTTTTTGACTTATGGGGCAATTCATTGCCCAAAAATGCTGCCCATTCCCTCATGCATTCACGTCCTCCTCTTCATTCATGTTTTTGGATCTCCTGTGCACTCTCATTCACATTTCTCTAGTTTCCTGCTTTTTCCCCCCATGGCTGGAAAGTTTTTTTGCTAGCATTCAGTGGTTGGGATCTTTGTTGGGCATTTTTGTGGTTTTTTTCCTCATTACCCAGCTGGGAAAAACGTTTTTGGGTTGCACAACGAGTGGGAGAAGAGACCCATGCATTTTTGGGTGTTGGATGAATCCATTTTTTCCCATGTGAAGGCAATAAACATTTCTAGAAATCGAATTGTTGTTAGGGGGTTGTTTTTACCCATACTGGCAATTCATTTTGTTGCCAAAACTGTCTTTCCTCATCCCAGAATTTTGTATCTTGTTGTGTCTGCATATTTTGCTTTGATCTGAACTGGTTGGGAGTGGAATTCGGTCTGAACTAGCTTGATAAACCTAGTGCATGAAGGAACCTCATGGACAGATCTAGAGGGGTTGGTTTTCTTCTTTGCACACCCTGAATAGCACTGGAATAGAAAGCATAGCCTGAGCTACTGTGTAGCAGAGAAGGGGATGCTTCATTTTTTTGGGTGTGTAGATTTTTAGAATTCAATCCATATCTGGTGCATGTGTCCATAGCTCTATTATTGATATCACTAGCTTAGCAATTCAACCTTCCACCTCCCTAGCAGCTTGATAAACCCAACGGTGTTTAGCTTGGCTGAATTTTGATATACCTTTGTCTAGGTGTGAAACTACCAGTGTTCCCTTATTCCTTGTGGGAATCATGCCCAGCTCAAGGGTGGCAGTGTTGCTGAGAGTTTAATGCGCACATTTTCCTATGGTTGGGTAGAACGTTGCAGCAATGTAGCTGGTTGCGGGACAAGATTCTTTCAAGATAAGTATTTCTTGTGTTAATCTCTACATTTGCATTTGCTTGATGAAATATGATGAACATGTATAATGTGTTGAATGCTTGAATGAAATGAATTGCTTCCACTGTATAAATGCAATTGTATGCATCTGTGTATGTTTTTAAGTTCAATGCATTTTATATGACGTTCATGGAGCTTAGACTGCACGATCTTGACATCATTAGCATCGCGTTCTCTCCCTGGTAGAGGGGTGGGGAGATGACATGATCAATACTTTAATCAGATGTATAATAGATCAATACTTAATTCATATGCATAATATATTTATGCTTAAAATAAAGTAGTTGTGATTAAAAATTAAAATAGACATCCTTCTGTAACTAGTTCTAATCAGTTAATAATTAAGACAAGGAACTTGGAACCACTGTCGAGAAAATGGAAATGGAATAGCCATTCCTCCCAACCAACTCCCAGAGCAGCCAAAATCACTTTCTCCCAAACCCCCGAGCATGTTTGTTGAACCACAAGAGAAAAATCCACTTAATGCACCATCTCTTGCATTGTTAGATTCAATTCCCCGTCCAATGCTAGCCTCCTACTTGCTAATGGACATACTATTATATAGTATTTTTCGTAAGACTTGGTCATTTATGATCCTCGTGCTCTTTAGCACTCAACAAAGAGTTGTGACCTGATTTTGGGGAATATGCCTCATGCACCTTCAGTTCTCACTCAGCAGCTTCAACCACTTGTCTTTTCCTCTTGTGGGTCAGCAAACACTCTTCAATAGCTAGTTCATTTTTGTCCCCTCCAGTATCTTTATTAATAAAAGAATAATCCATTACATTAGTTTTATTTTTGACTTCTTGTCGAAAATATTTAAAATAATAAATATAATATTATAAAAGAATGTAATATCAATTTATTAAATCTTGGTGTATTACAGTGGGGACAACCAACCATGGAGGTGATGCCCCTTCCTCGAAAATTTAACTTTTGTCAAGTAATTGAATGGTAGTCCATTGTAGTCAGTATAATGTTGTTATTGTTTATCTATTTTACTCCTCTTGTCTTTTGTGTAATGGAGGCTTGGTGATGGCCAACTTGCAAGTGTTAATCTTTTTATTTTGTGTCTTTTGGGATTGAACAAGGGACTGGTAGAGATAAACCCTACTTTTATTATTTTTATTTTCCCCTTGGTTGCATGACGAGATAGTGAGGACCACCCAAACTTTGAATGCAATGGCACATATATATTTAATATGAAGTCGAGGGTTGGCCTAAGAAGAAAGGACCAACCAAACCTTAAAGGTGAGGTTACATAATAAATTATTTTCATGTGAAGAAGTGGCAACCTTGATAAAGGACAAATTTCATAATTGGTTAGCTATTTTTTTTTGTAACACTACAAAATTATATTAATCTATGAAAACAAAAAGTAAAAAATTGCCCTAACCAGAGGAGGTATCAAGTGGTGAAACCACCACCCAATCCTTTCAAAAATGGAGGGAAGTTTCTAAGTAAACTATTACAGATACTATTCAAAAGTTGAAGGCAGTCATGGTAGCTGGTATGTAGCATAATTACAGAGTTTTTTTGTCAAAAATAGATAGAGATATAACCAAACTAAACATTCATAACAAAAAAACATGGAACGGCAGTCCAGTTCTGAAGATATTCTGCACAGGGATCAAGAGGGGGGGGGTTTCTTCAAGGATGGGACATCCCCATCCTTCTTCCTGCAAAATGCTAGTGGTGTTGGCAGTAGTCGCTAAAACTAGTTGAGGTGGCTCAATGCTAGAGACATCTTCTTCCCTCACTCGTTTTTACAGAGGTGCAATGGTGGTGGGAATGAGGAATGGAGGGGCCTAAACCAAGTGTGGTGTCAGAACCGAGATGGCATCCTGAGACCTGCCCCCTATTGCACTCCAACTTACACTGTCTACATGACCTGCTTGCCCAGCCTTGCCAGCCATGTAATTCCAGGAAAAGGTGTTTTCCATAATGGTGAGCTGAGCATCCATTTGCACCATCTTCGCTTTCACTGTCAAGACTAAGTCATGCGCCTCCACCCAATTGCTAAGCATATCTTCCATTAGATTTCCCAGCATGTTTTTAACAAGCCAGTAGTGATTGATACGGTTTCCTCCCTGCCCGGTTGCAAGACACCGGTTCAACACCCTTCCTTCCCAGTCATCTATGAAGAGACAGACCGACTTGAAGATTTGAGCTTCATAGCCTTCTTCCATCTACATATTGATCCCTGGTTGGGATTTCCCTCTTCCCGTGCTGGTGCATCATGGCGTTCCTCTTTTCCTAGACATGGTAGTAGGCCAATTGCCTAGGTGTTGCAGTAAGGGCCGATCGTTGCACAGAGAAGGATCGAAATGGTGGGTGCCCCCCAAGCAGTGAGAACCTGCCAAAATAACATTAATTTGAGAATTGACTGACCAGTGGAGATGCTGGGTACCACCAGAATTGTGCACCCACTCCCAACACCACCCTTAAGCTGAGACCAAGCTTCAATCCGTGCAAAGTAATCAATGAGCAGAGACAGAGAATAACAAAGACCACCAAAGACAATTCCTTGGTTTTCCATGGTGTTTCGCTTGATATCACCACCCTGTTCAAAAAATAATTGTGTACCATCCTGCATTAAACTCTTATGATATGCCATGAATGCATAGGAGGAGGACAGAAAGGCGTCAACCTGCGTCAAGATCCATTAAGTGACGGCCTTCCTCGTCTGCACATGATAACTATCATTGGATACCGTGAAGGTGGAGTTGGTTGATGTCCCTATTGCATGCTAAGTGCCACGCGTAGGGATTACAGACTGAGGTGCTTCGCACCATCAATCTGTATCGTTGGCATCCACATCTAGTGAATTGGTTAGCTATATGTTACTTATTGATGAAAACAACCATTTAGAGATGGGATAAATTTAGTCTTACCACTTGGCTTATGGGTCGATTCGGTCAAATTATTAACATTGCTTTCAAATAGATAAAATCCATAAATAGTCTCAATAAAACAATTAGTCTCCCGAGTTAAACCCCAATGAGAGAGTTCCATGTTGTAAATATGAAACTGAACCTTTAAGAATGAAAAACCAATATTATCATTTAAGTTAATACTTTTGATACATTACTGAGATATGTTGTAAAATTATTATTGAGACTATGCTGAAGAATCTTAGTGAGAAATTTAGAAGCCTTCCCTTCCTAGTGGATTCTTGCACAACTCGGGGGTGGCCTCTTGATTGGAAAACATACGCTAGATAGAGATCTAGACGATTGGGAGAAATGTTGCAGCTCGATCGAGGTGTTTTTATGGAGAAAATGACAAACAGGCTGCTGCTTCCCTCGACCTTTCTTACAAAAAAATTACAGGAACCTCGATCGAGGTCGGTAGCTCGATCATGGTCAGCAGCTGGGTCGAGGTTTTATTAAACCCTCGATCGAGCTATTGGTAAACCCTCGATCAAGATATTGTTAAACCCTAAATTGAGGTCTTGACACCTCAATCGAGGGTTTATTAAAAGCTCGATCGAGGGTTTAATAAAACCTCGATCGATCGTTTGTTAAACCCTCGATTGACGGTGCGTTTTTTTCTTTTTTCTTAAATTGCCTTGCCAAAAATTGTAACCCACCTCCATGGATGCATCCATTGTCAAGTGCATGGGATAATTGTATGTTTTAATCATTATATGGTTAATGGAGATATGAATTATCATGTCTTACTAATGTTCAATCAATGTTGTATTCAATAATATGCACATTAGGGAATGTTATGATTGAGTAATTTCATGCTTTCAATTTCAAAAGGGCTAAAAAAATTTAATTTATTGTTTGTATGGATTGTTGGCCTAACCTTGGATCACCTAAATCTGTTGTGTTATATTGGTCTTATCCATTTTCCCTAGGATTCCTAGTGCCTCAGGCCTTAGTTGGGACGAGAACATTACACTCAATGACTATTTAGTGAGTACCAATCATTGGTAGGAGTGATGCATGAACATTGATTCACTTTAAACGAAGATCAATATCTTCTCTTTCGACTAACTGATATAGAGACATTATTAACATTGGTTGGAATTTTTCCTTTTCTTTGTGAAATGAATGTCCTTGTGAAAATGGCTCAGAGTCACACAATGTATATTGCATAGTACACAAATGCAATAAAATTGGCATGCCTTACATTGGATAATTTGTATATGATGTCAGAGACTTTTACAGGTCCAACATTTAATGGTTGGACTACTATCATTGATATAGAAAAGATTGAAAATTATTTGAAATTTGATGAAAAAGGGAGACTATCTATGGTAGTGTGTGGGTAGATGGTTCCCTTTCATTAAGTTGGTAACATAGGACAAACTACCAAAGAGTATCATGTGTCAAGAGACCAGTTCAATGATATTGTGATTTTAGTGAGACATAACTTGATACAAAGTGCATAATCACTATCATCAAAGATAAGATAACAATTTCCTCAAGATGAATTATTGGAGGCCATATCTTTGGTATACCCTCAATATTGGAACATTGAAAAAGGTACAAGGAGAAGATATTGGAGGTATATTAGATTCATCAAAATTATATCAACAAGGCTCTTGTTTCGCTTGAACAATGTCATATCAATATCATTCTTTGGTGAAACCTATAGACTATGGTATGATAACCAAATTATGGACTATTTTTGGTGAAAGTCAGAAAACATGTCACATTATTTCAAATTAGTTGATTTATGTCAAACCATGATTTTGAGATTAGTGGTGGATGATAGAATGTTTAGTGCACTATCAATCTTGAAGTCAAAGTTGAGGAACAAGTTTGATAAGAGTATTGATACAGCTTGTTTAATATTATATGTAACAAAGTGTGGCATTACAAATTTACCATTTAATAGAGCACTAACACTTTGACGATCAAATATTCAAAGAAGGGGAGAATAAAATATAACAAATTTCTCCAATCAAATTGATATGGAACATAATGATCTGGAGGATCATAATGCCGTGTCATCTACGTAAGTTCATGCTCAAAATGTAGAAAATGAGGGTCAACATGAGAATTGGGAATTTAATATGCCATAAGATATTATCTAAATTAATATACATTTGTAGTGTATAAATAATGAATGGAATTTAAAAATAATGTGATTCTTGTTAGTTGTTTGACTTTGATGTTCCTCTATTTCTGGAGTAGGCTGGAAAAAGAAAATTCTTGTTGGCAGAAATATTACCTTATATAAATTTGAGGTTGCCTTTCAGGTAAAAATAAATTCTATAGTCTATACTTTGTGATAAATATAGTAATATTGGAGAGACATTTTAAGTTTATGTTTTGATAGTTAACTAACACATTGTTTTTTTCTTATCTGTGACAGGAAATGAAGATGGGACCTATATATTCATAGATAGTGTCCTTGTATAAAAGTTTAAATAGTTAATTTAATAATGCTTCCACTTAGCAATAATTGCCTCATTCAAAACTAAAATTCAGGTACATGAAATTGCATGAATTTATAGCTTTGATTATCTTGACAAATTTAATGGTTTGTTTGTTTCTTGTATTTGGAGCATTTTTAAAGTTTGGAAGTTTTTGTTTATTTTGGTTAGATATTTTTTTATTCCCTTGATACTTGGTTGTAGTTTGAGATCTTTGTAGTAGCTTGATTGGTTTCATAAATGCTTTGTTTGTTTCTTGCATTTAGAGCATTTTTTTAATTTGAAAGTTTGCGTTTATTTTGCTTATATTTTTGTATTCCCTTGTTACTTGACTATAATGTGAGGCCTTTGTATCCCTTTGTAGCATTCAATGTTTTTTTTATAACAACTATTATTCTCTTAAAATATTTGATGGTCCAAGGAAAGATGTTTGAATTTCCTTTCACTTTATAGCATAAATTAAGCATCTTAACAATTTAGAATCTACTATTTTATTTTATATTTTCTTTGGAAAGACGTTGGTATTTATAAAGGGAAATGAGATCTGAGTTACTAAGTGAAGAGAAAATTGTCTATTTAATGACTTACCAGATTCCTATGCATTCATCGTAGGGGACTTATTGGCAATGAGACTGCCATTCATCTAATGAATTATAATTTTGATTTCATGACTAAAAGATAATTACATGTAGCCTCTAGGATTCTAACTATATTTATAAATTCCTCGATAAACTATAGTATTTGATCACATAATAATGGTACAACTCAAGTGGTATTGGTCATTAATACACCCTTGATTGTAAAGAATGCGAGTAGAACTCGAAAGATTATGTTGAGGTACATGTTTCTAAAATTTATGAATCATACATAAAGAGGAGCATTGGTATTATATGGAGAGTTGTAAAATAAAAAAAGGTGGTATATTTCATTTTAATGTTTTGGAAGGGGTGGATTATTATATTTCTCTTACACAACTTATTCACTTTGATTGCATGTCATGATAGAATGTGGAGACATCCATGCTAAAAATATGATAAAGTCAATGTGGAGCAATGCAGCCATCCATTGAATTTTTTCGGAGCATTAAGTCAAGCCTTGTATTTTGGGTAGTGCTTAAAACAACTATTTGTATTGTAGATATATTATTGTAGATATATTTTTAGATTGAGGGGGATGATTAGGTCCAACATTATTTGTGAAAATTGACTCTACATTGAGTGTAGTAGGATAAATGTGTTTCACACTTTGATAAAGTGCTCAATAGTAAATTGAAAATAATTATAAATTATATGGTAATTAAAAGTCCATTCCCAAGGAATGAGATTTAGGACCATGGGGAAAAAAGGAAGAAGTGCAAAAGGGCATATAAAAACAAAGCAAGAAAGTGTATACCCAAGGAGAATATGGATTTTAAGTTAACTAGCCAAGTCAAAAGAATTCAGTGTATGATGCACATATTTCAAAAGAATCTTGCCAATGTTCAAATTGGAAGCCAAAACAAACTTATACAAGTAGACAAAGACAAATATGTTTCCACCAAGGAAGAATGACCAATTAGAGAGAACCAATTTATTATGCTTCGAGGACAAAAAAATTCATAAAAGGGAAGCAATCTTATAAACATAATAATATATGCAAATGATAGTACTAATCGTAATAAATGCATAAATAAATTAATATTAGAATTGTCATTAAATGAACAATTAAAATACATAACTATTCAGTCATGACCCAGCAATACTTATAAAGTATACCGTCATGAGGATAATTGTACCCATCTATCATTTCATTAATAATTTCTTATTCAACATGTTCACATATATTTTGCATAATCTTATGTTAATGTCAAGCTTCCACGATAGAATGCTCCACAATGGAAGCATACTCTCATGTATTGTGCAGAGACTTTTGGATACGCATAAAATCAAATAGAATATTCCATCTCTAATGCAATACATGTTTTAGGTGTGCTTTCTAGAAGACATATGAGATGGACTTACGCACTAATGTGAAACTGTGGGACAAATATGTAGTTAAGAAGGTGAAGAAGGGTTGTCAAAGGAGAAGCGATGATAGGAGAACCCGACATGATGGTAGTTTAAGTGTTGCAAGAAATGCATCATATCTTGATGTTCATTCGTTGCATGCATTGGATTCTTAAGGGTTTGTGTATCAAAGGTGGGTTTTTCTATTTGTATATCCATTTCATATGGGGAATTGATTGCCATATGAAAGTGATTGCCTCATTTTTTTTCTCCTTCTCTCACAAATATTTGCAATGCCCCATGGAATGACATGCTTGTTTAAGCTTCATCAACTCATAGATTTTATAATTCCATCTGGTTGGCATCTTTTCATCCATAATAAAAGAGATATAAATTGCTAATTTATTTATATCAATCAAGTGAATGGGTCAAAATTAAGTCCTTCGATTAGATGGAGGTTACGATAAAAATAAGTAGGTTCATTGATGGGAACAATATTAATTCAACCAAAACGCATATCCCTTTTATAATCCATGCATCTTTGTCTATATCTATGTTGTTGCAATGAATATCTATTGGAATATATTTCTAGCATTGAAAATATTTGGGAAAGTGAATCCATTGTAGGTGTATGGAGCTTGAGTAGGGAGAGTGTTAAATATACCATGATAATATATACATAAATCTACATATGTATTAAGCAGCTTGAAGGAGAAAGATCCAGAATGAGGGTAGGCACTGGAGAAATTCCTACATCAGAGAAGTGTCTTGTGTGGCATGATAGTGATCGCATTACCTACAAGTTTAAGAGCTGCTCATGTGTGGAACACTCATGTTCCATGATGTGTGTTGTAGAGTCTACAAAGAGAATCACATGTATAAGAGAGACAACTGGAAAGTTGTGCAGTGGATTCAAGTTGATAAGAAGGTAACTTCACAACAAGAGGAGAAGCTCGCACTCTAGTTGGAAGAACTAAATTAGTTAAATGAAGGAAATGATTACCATTTGATCATTTTATCATATGTACATTGTTGGTATATGTGATTCTTTGTGAGAACATAGTTAACTCTTTGAACACATTTTTTGTCAATGTTGGTGACGGTGAAATGATTTGGAAGCCTTCATAGCAGTGACCTTTTTTTAAACAATTAAATAGTCTTAGATTTAAAGTGATCACACATACTGACCTTTGCAACCTCAATATTGGATTTATTGTAAAAGTGTCTTTTTTAATGGCCATTGTAAAAGGGGAACTAGAGATGACTTCTAGGTAATTGTTTTTGTAACTTTCCAAGAAAGGTTAGGGTGCACGGTTGTTGTTACCTAATAGCCTAAGTTCAAAGGGGAAGTCTAAGGACAGTAATTTTATGGTAAGAGGTCAAATAGACTCATCAAGAATGGGTCATGGTGAAGTGAAAGGGTCTTTTATGTTTTGATTGGTCAATGTAAAATAGTAATTTGTCATAAGTTGTAGAGAAAGGGACATTTCATAGTGTTATTTTTTGTTCTAGAGAGAGGGACATTGTAAATGAGAGAAGTGTAAGAGGGGATACCTCAATCCAGGAATAACTCTCACTTGCAAAGAAATGGTCAAAACAATGTAGCTCTCGGGTAGAGGTATGTGTCGGGAAATAACATTGAGTTTCATAACTTGATGTTGCAAGGATTCCTCGATATTGGATTTAGGCACTCTAATATTTAACAAGTTTATATTACAGGTTATAGACCATTGAAGATAAAATATGAATACACCAATTATATGCATGAATCCAAAGGAACAGAAGGAAGAATGTATCAACAAAGGAAAATTATTAAGGCCTTACAGTATTTGGGGAAAAGTCTAAATTTTGTATAAAGTAATTGGGCATATGGTTGTAATCCTATTAAGGCATGTGTACCCCTAGTTCGAAAATTTTGCATTAGACTCATGGTCCAATATTCAATAATGGTTATGTGGCATTAGACTCGCAATTGGAGGTTTGGTGTTCATTGTTGAGTTTTCTTGAAGGTGAGGTTCTTCCCCAATATAAAGGAGTTGTTAACACTTGTGTGTTGGGTGAGGCATTCACTCTTTCTAGACTCATGGTAATGTGCGACCATGTTTGTCTAAATCAAGTATGATTCATGGAACAAAAACCAATAGAGAGAAAGGTGCATTGGTTGCATTGATTAACACTTGGAAATTGTTGGCGAAGTTAGTTGCACATTTAGGGAGATTTCATCAAGGAGTTGAATGAACCATGTACATGAAGTAATTTATTACTAGACTGAGGTTTATAATGGTTGGATACCCATGTATTCTGGTGGATGGTTGTTCATTTGTATAGACATTGACACTTTGGTGGAAACTCTATTCTGAAGGCACATGTTATGAGTACCCGTTTGGACAAAATAACTTTTTAATGTGAGATCATCTTCAATATTTGGAGAAGCATTACATAGCTAAGAGAATAATGAATACTTCACTTGACAAGACAAGTACTCATGAAGGAGGAGTAACAAAGTAGTTTATTCATACTTGTCTTGTGCGCTAATATTTAGTAACATAAATTTGTTATTGTATTTATTATTGTTGAGTAAAGTAAATGAATAGGATTCTTAAATGGTTTTTGGATTTTGTTGGATGAGAGCTAGATTAGATCCTATTTTAGTGTGTGGTTGAGATATTCTCTCAACTAGTTATGATTGTAATAAAGTAGTGTGTCTATCTTTATTCAAAGCCTTCATGTATTTATGTGTGTGTAATTACATTTCTTAATAGAACAATCAACATCGTGTTGTAGTGGAACTCTCTTATCTTATTTTTTTAATAACAAAATCATTAGAAAAATGATGAAAACAAATTAATCCACCCATGTTCTTATATATATTAATGATATTTAGTATATATGTATGAAAATATGACATCTCACTTGGGTAACTAATTGACATTGCTACACCCATGATCACAAATCACATAAAGGTCATGAGAAGAACAACACTTTTATGATCCATTTATCATTCTTCAACTCAAATGTCCTTCAAATTCCAAGCCTCGAGTCATGTTCTTTAGTATGTACATACTTATAGTTACAATTACAATAGTAGTTGGGCATCATATAAAGTTAATTGGTATATAATGTTTTATGTATAGACAAAAAATGATCGGTATAAAGTGATATTTTTGGGGAAAATGCAATGTAATGAGAAAATATAAAGAAAATGAAAAGGACCAAAAAATTGTGTGTCAAATGTTTTTAGAGTTTCACTGTGTTAAAGTTTGAAAGCCAAAATTTTCAATAATTTAATTGAAAATTGATATATATATATATATATATATATATATCCCATTGACTTGACTAAAAAAGAAAGTGAAAATTTATTATTACATGTGGATGAAAAGTGACACAAAATGAGTCTATACAAAGAGAGAAATGGGTCCATTAACTTTACTGGGTAAAGAGAGTAGGTAATTTTTTTGGAATATGAACAAAATCAAAAGAGAAGTTGGGTTATTGACTAGACTTGGAAAAGAGATAAAGTAGGAGAATTCTTTAATTTATAAAAATAATATTTTAATTTTTATTAAGTTAGTCTTACATTAGTTTAAATAAACTTAATAGTATATGAGTGAAATAAAGAGAAATGAGCCCTTTGTTTGATTAGAAAAGAGAGAAATGTGTAGATTGATTTGATTTAAAAAAGTAAAATACAGAGAAATGATTTCATTTATTTGATTAGGAAAAAAAAGATAAATTTGTGAAAATTAAATTGATTTAAAACAGAGAAAGTCAAAAAACTATTAAATAAATTTAATAGTACATAAGGGAAATAATGAGAAATGAGCCATTTGTTTGAAGAAAGAGAGAAATGTGTAATGAGAAATGAGCCATTTGTTTGAAGAAAGAGAGAAATATGTAGAGTGATTTGAAATAGAGAAAGTGGAGAAACTATTAAATAAATTTAATAGTTACATGAGCGAAATAATGAGAAATGACTTATTTGTTTAATTAAAAAAGAGAAAGAAAGAAATGTGTAGATTGATTTGATTTGAAAAAGTGAAATAAAGAAAATTGAGTTCATGCATTTGATTAAAAAAATGAAAAAGTGAAATACAGAAATACAGAAAAGTGGAGAAATTCTTTGATTTATGGAAATAAAATTGATTTGATTTGTAAATTGATTTGATTTGAAATATAGAAAAGTGGATAAATTCTTTGATTTATGGAAATAAAATTGATTTGATTTGTAAATTGATTTGATTTGAAATATAGAAAAGTGGATAAATTCTTTGATTTATGGAAATAAAATTTAGTTTTCATCATTTCAAATTTATAATATTTATGTAAATTTAATCATTCAAACATAGTGGAAAAAATTTTAATTTATGGAAATGTAATTTGGTTATCATTCACTTATAATGATACAAATATACAATAAATAAAAATGGGCTTATTTAATTAGTTATTAGGGTTTATTTAATTGATTTTCAAACTTAGTGGAATTTTTTTTAATTTATGGAAATGTTATTTGGTTTTCTTTCATTTACTTGTACAACAATGGATGTTGAGTCTTGACCACTACCTTAAATGAGCTTAAATTTCAAAACCTTCCAAGGTCTATGGATAGGAGGAAAGTGGCTTTTCCAATCCACCAGAAGGTCCAAGTATTCTTCAACTTCTGGATAAAAAGAAATGTGTTAATTAACCTATTGGAAGAAAATCCAAAAATTCTTCAATTAAATCAATCTAAAAATTCTTCAATCAGACAAACCTACAATAAAATATTTCATATGCATTGAATCAATGGTTATAAAAAAAACCAAAATACATTTAAAAAAAATATCACTTTGGATCAATGAGCTTGCACACATTCATTGAACACTGTGGAAACATCCATGCGCAATAACTGTTCATTTTTATTTTTGATAAGTTTGCATAATTGAATTTACGATAAAATTTCTAAAAAATCTCACTTTGTTTTTACCAATTAACTCAATTTCTTTCAGTTATTAAAAAAATAATCATTCCTCATTTTCCTTTTTGAAAAGTTTACATAATTGAATTTACGATAAACTTTTTCATTTTTTTATTTTCCACCGAAAAATTAATCAACATAAATCACAGAGAATTCTTAGTGAATGGTTGTACACAACAATGGAGATAACCAAATTACATTGTCATAAATTTAACAATTCCTCATTTTTTCTTTTACAAACAAAACAATTAAATGGACCCATTTATCTTTATTGTTGTTTTGTATATAATTGAATTTATATGAAATATTATAAGAGTGGCTTGATGGATTTCCTCACTCTCTTTTTAAAGTTGATTCAATCAATAGGCAAGTGGTCTCAAAGCGATTGTCCAAGAGTGGTCTAACATTGTTAGCAGTCCACAAGTAGTGAATGTCTCACCCAACACACAAGTGTTAACAAACAACAACCTCGCCTTAAAAAAAACTCAACAATGAACATCAAACTTCCAATTGTGAGTCGAACGCCACATAACCATTGTTGAATATTGGACCATGAGTCGAATGCAACATTTTCAAACCAGGGGTACAAATGCTTGCTTGAATAGGATTACAACCATATGCTAAATTACTTTATACAAAATTTAATATTTGCCCCAAATACCATAAGACCAAAATAATTTCCTCTTGTTGAATTATTCTTCCTTTTGTTAGTTTGGAATCATGCATATAATTGGTGTATTCATATTTTTCTTCAATGGCCTATAACATGTAACATAAATTTGTCAAATATTAGAGTGCCTAATTCCACTATCAACAAATCCTTACAACATCAAATTAGTTAACTTAATGTTATTTCCCAACACATGCCTCTACCTAAGAGCTACATTGTTTTGACCATTTCTTTGCAAGTGAAATTTATTCTTAGTTTGAGGTACCCCCTCTTACACTTATCTCATTTACAATTTGGTTAAAACAAAAATGAACACTATGCAACGTCCCTTTCTCTAGAACTTATGATAAATAAATATTTCACATGTGACCAATCACATCATAAAATAAACTTTCTATTCACCATGACCCATTCTTGATGACCTCTATTTGAACTCTTACCATAAAATTAGCGACCTTAGACTTCCCCTTTGATGTTAGGATGAAGGGTAACACCCTAATTCATTAGACTTAATTCATTAAAATATAGGTGGTCCAATTTCGTCACCCTCCTTAAGTGGTTATTTATATTATGTTTTGTTCATAGATGACTTCTCTTGAAAGTCGTGGATTTATTTCCTAAAGGCTAAAAGTGAAACCTTCTGCAAGTTTCAAGAGTTCAAATCCCTAGTTGAGAATTAGACTAGAAAGCACATCCCTGCTTTGAGATATGATAATGGAGGATAGTTTTAGTCACATGAATTTAATGAGTTCTGTAGTGATGCAAGAATAAAAATGCAGTAGACTATACCTTACAACCCCCAACAAAATGGGATTTCAGAAAGGAAGAAAAAAACCATATGTGAGGTTGCAGAAGACATGATGCGTGATCAAGATACGTCTACTTCCTTGTGTTCAGAAGCCACCCATACAACCATATATATCCATAATAGAATCCCTCATGCTATTATGGAAGAGAAGACTCTTGAAGAAGTATTCACTAGTGAAAAAATAGATATTTCACACTTGAGGATCTTTGGTTGTCTTGTATACATACATGTGCCAAAAGAAAAGAGGACAAAGATGGAGCCATTCAAAAATAAAGGAATATTTGTTGGTTATAGAGAATCATCCAAAGCATACATAATTTATGTATCAAGAGAAAGACACATTGAAGTCAATGGAGATGTGACATTCCATGAAGAGGATGTGTTCAAGTGCACTAAAGAGATTCAGTGTGACTCACGCACGAAGGAGCATGAGAAGACCATGATGGAGGACCCAAATTCTGGCTCTCCCCATTTGGATGTTTAGAGGGAGAATATAGAAGAGTACTCATATTTGATTACTCTTGAAGAACCAATAGAACTAGTTGAAATATCACTTGATGAATTACTTCCTTCCAAGAGGAGATCTGCATGGTGTCAAGACATTCTAGAATATGCAAAAAAAACATGGAGCTCTACAAGCCACATCCAGAGAGAGAAAGATAACTGAAATGTATTCAAGGTATGTTGCATAGATAAGTCACATCAATGATTCACAACCTTCCACCTATGAAGAAGCTGCTAAGCAACAAGTATGGAAAGGTGCAATGGTAGAGGAATACAAATCTATTATGAAGAATGATGTTTCAAAAGTTGTTCCTAAACGTGAAGGGAAGTCCATGTAACTTCTTGATGGATATAAAGCTATTTTTTTTGCATAGGGTTTCTCACAGAAAGAAGGAATTGGATAGGTACACCACTATTAGAGCTATGATTTTAGTTGCATCTATTCTAGGATGGAAAATTCACCATATGGATATTCAAAAGAACATGAAACCATGATCTCATAAGCATGAACATATAATCAAAAGATGAGACATACACAGTCATTTGGAAAGGGAAGAATGTCAAATATTTATTAATATGAAATATGTACAAAATATACCTTCTCAAAATTCAAGGAGCCTCGTGAAACCTTCAAAATTGATCACATACTTCTCTCCTCCAGGAATCCCAACCTCAAATCTTTGCAGCAAGGGTAGATGGAAACTAGGGAATATGTGAAGGGGATGAGAGTCCAAATTCTCCCAGGAGAACAATATTGTAGCCTAATTCTCTTTCACGGTCCCCTTTCCCTCTGTTATATAACAAATGGAAGAGATAGGGTTGAGGAGGGATCAGTTACAATCGAGGAGGCAGTTCCAAAATCACCCAAACTACCTCATTTTGAGTTTTTTCATAATTTTTTAGCATTTTTTAGGTAGATTCTAGTGGACCAAACGAAAGTAGCATATAATAGGCTAGTGGTGAACTAGCAACAAGCATGTGCAAGGTAAAAAATGCTAGTAGAACACTAGCAACTTGCATTTTTCATAAAATTGCATTTTTTTAGGATTTTTCTAATGGTTTTCATGAGATGGTTTTTAGGATATTTCTAGGGATTTTTCAATCCACTAAATTCTCTTTGGGTGAGTGATAATAAGTTCATGTAGTGTCATCATGCAAGTGGCGTCATGCAAACAAAACATGTAATTTTCGTCATGGATGGAGAAGTGGCAATTTTGGCTATAACGCCTTTACCTATACCATCTTCATCTGCACTTGAGTCGAAAATTACAACAAACACACATGAGTCAACCATTCCTGCATCAGCCACATCGACCTCAAAAATTATACCTTCAACTATCCCTATGCCAGACACCTCAATGGAACCTGCTCATTTGATAGATGATACACAGTCTAGTCAGACACAAGATGAGAAGGATTCTAAGAAAAGTAAAAAGCAAAAACATGCACAAGTCTCAGTCCAGTCTATGACAGATGCGAAAGGAAAAGATATAGAAATTCTTATGTAGAATATACTTAAATAAGGAAAGAAAAGATGGTCTAAGGATAAAAATAAGCTAGATGTTATTGAATACCAACATCTTGAAGTTTTGGAAAGTTGTGATAGCATGTTGAGAAAAGTAACACCAGCACTATTTGGGCCACTAACCAAAAATCCTCTCAACCAGATATTGAGCCATTTTTGGGTCCTTGAAAACACTCCTAAAAGAATTCTTAGCCCAAAAGATCTAAGAGGATGAGCAACATACACTAACATTATTGATAGAGCAGAACAAATTAATTCTAAGCATGCATAATAAATTCCAAAAATATGAGTTGTTATCCAAGTGGTTGTCAACTGTATTGCGCATCTGGTACTTGCAATATGGTCTAGTTTTTGTGGATATGAGTACAATTTAGAACAATAAACACTCATATCGCAATAGAAATCATATGTTGATCATGCCACTATACCAAACCTTGAACAAAAAATTGAGTTAGAACATAACAAGAACAAGTTAAGGGAGTTGTAGAACAAAGCTGAGCAGTGGTCCAAGTATGCCCAGCCATTACAAGAAGATGTCGACAACTTGGTTTCCCAGATGAATAAGTTGCTTGATGATGTTAACAATCAACAACTGATTCTTGGGCCAAACTTATAAAACATCAAGCAGAACTCCCTCATAGAAAATATCACTAAGCTAACCAATCTAATTACAGTAAGTATAAGCATCTAGACAACTCTCCATGAATGGAAATATTTTCAGTCTCGGCTTGCCTCCTCTTCTAGTTCCATTGTCGAATATTGTAGCATACCTAGCCAATCCACTTGTACACCAGTTTTAACAAAAGATTTTTTCTTTGTACCCGTTTTTTGTCTCTTCGGGACGAAGAAGGATTTTTTTGGTGGGGGAGATGTTGGAGGATCCTAGTCGACTAGGTCCTCCAACCAACTATGGTCAAGTCATATTAGTCAGTTAGTTAGATGAATGACCCATCAATTGTAACTAACCAATTGTTTGTATAAAGTATAAATATGTTGGTGAGCTAGAAGAATGGATACCAATTCTTAGATCTTCTATACTTTATTCTTGCATTATAATAAATTTGAGTTAGAAACGACCCAATTACTCTTGTGTATATTATGGTTATAATCATGCGATTACTTCTATGTTATAAGTATGTATTGTTGGTAACCTTACAAACCCTCTTACTACAATAGTTTGTATGAAATTATGGGTATATAAAAACCAAATAGCATTTTTTGTAGTAATTTCCTTATTATTCTCCAATCATCAATTGTCTTGTTTGTTTGGATTGTTGTTTAAGGAAGAGGGATTGCAACCCTACTCCATGGATCTATATTGACTCATGTTGTGACTACAATTGTGTTTCCATCTCTATATGGGTGGGTTGGTGGTCAACCTATTCTTCATAAGGACATTGCAACACATGTAGCTTGCATAGTGTGCTCCTTGGCCTCATTGCAATGGTGTTTAGCGGTTTGGGTTCTAATTGTTGATATTCGATTGTTTCTTTGTGATGGTAAGGTTTCATTTTTAAGCTCTTCCATTTAGATGTTTGAGTGTGGATTCTTGAGACATAATTAATGATGTTTGTATGTCAATGGTTTGGATTTTTCAATCTCGACTTCCATCATTTTGTTAAAAACCAGGTTCAAGAGGTTAAACTAGATAAATGATTCATTTTTATTTTCCAAGGTGTAGTGTGTGGGGGTGTGGTTCTTCGGAATTATGCGTGCTCATTGTTAAAAAAATTAGGATAGTTTCTAGTATATGGCGTTATGTTATTTGTTTCATATATTCATGTGTGGCTGTGATAGTATTAATTTGAGTCTAGTATTTTGCAAATGAATGGGTGCTACATTTTTTATTATATATTTTAAATTGACAAACATGTTTTTTTATAGGATATGTTATTTGTTAAGATAGTTTGTGTTGTATATTAGTTGCACTTGTATACAGACAAAGGCATTAGATCCTCAAGCTTTCGTTATTTTATCCTTTGTTATTTTCTGATAACTACATGTTTATTGTTATTTTTTTAGATTTGTTTCTTGTTAAAATGAGAATGTATGTTCATGTGATCATTATTCGTGTCATCATGGATAGATTACAAATTGTACTAATTTTATATATGTTTTCTCATGCGGGTGTCAGTTTGGGTTTCTATATCGATTTAATATTTTAACTATGGAATATTCAATGAGATGTCAAACAATGGTCGTGTAAATAAAGCATCAAAACAAAGGGATGTATTATCTTACTTTCAAAAGCCTTGGTCCAAGAATCCACCTTCTCTTCGATTCAAGATCTTGTGAGCAACCCATCAATGAGAAATATGTCAACTCTTATGAAAATGCATCTAGTATCCATATAATGGGTTCCTCTAGTGGTCAAGGTGATATAATTGCAATTCAAAAAGAAATTGGTAATGACAATGTTGAAGGTGTTTCCTTGGAAATCTAAATAAATCATTCGCAATCACAAAAAAAAGGAAAAAAGGAAATGGTACATAGGGACACAATTCCAACTGGAATGGGTCTCAATTTACTTTTATTGAACTAATATCTCCAACAAATGATAAAGAGGCTTCACGAGAAGTTAAATGCATTGTATGTAGTTGGAAACTTAGCAAGGTAGTAAAATTGCAAATGAAGTTATATACAATAGAGACATATGCAGGAAATGTGTAGACTGAGGAAATTGTAAATGAGAAGGTGAAATCTATTACCAAATGGAAATATTCTGAAGAATGTTGACATGTCAAATATCAATATGAATATAATAAATACCTAATAAGTAAGAGTAAACTTGAGGCAAGTGGAGGGACCATCACAATGGAAAGAGATTTGTTATCCAAAATGATGCAATTAAGCATCGTATTTCACATCTTATCTAGAGGTCATCCTATGATAGATTATCCAGATTATAAGAACTTTAAATATTTTCTTGAAGTATGGAATTTTCCATATTCTCGTTGGTTTTTAACAAGTGGTTGGGAATGGGAAAGATATCAAGCTCAAGTAGAGAATGATGATTTGAAAGAGAATATTACAAATGCTAGGTTTTTTTCACTATCTTTGGATGAATTTATAGTTGTTGATAATAATTCATTGATATGCATGATTATTTATACTATTATTGATCATATTAGGCATTCATATCTACTTGGGAATCATAAAATGAAGAAGTATTCACAACTTAAAATATTTATGAATTTGTTATTAAGGCTTTGAAGGAAATTGCTGGTGTGAATGATTTAATGATCATAAAAAGGTTGGTATGTGTTGGAGAAGATGGATCATCAATCATGCAAGGACAAAGGAATGGCCTTTGTATCAAGCTGAAACTATTAGTTTCACAATTTATGATTAGTATTCATTTTATATCTTATAGGATGAATCTTGCATTTAAAATAGTAAGTGGGTTTCCATTGGATTCAAAAGTTGAGGAACTTGTACGTGAGACTCATGCATACTTTTATCGTAGTCCCAAGCGGCCTACAAAGATTCAACAGTTTGTTGACGATGTAATGGATGGAAAATATCTATGAAAGGATGTTGATATAATATGGATCTCATTGAATGGACCATCTCAATGTAATACCCCAGTAATTAAGCCCTAGAATTATGAGTATTTGTTTGTTAATATGACTATGCAATTTGGAATTATTAAAATTGTTGTTATTGTTAAATTAAATAAATAGTAGGCCCAACAAAGACAACTAAAAGAGTATGGGAGTCCATGGAATCCATAGTGTGAGGGGGAATGGACACATTCCTGGCACTTTAAATAACTTATTTTTGTTCAACCTAGTTCATATTGGCACCTTGGTAACTTTTAAAGTTATTAGTCACCCAAACATTGTACAACGAACCTTATTTTTTATTATTTTGGCCTATGGAGTTACTATTGCACCTTATGCATGCCTTTATGTCCCCCCCTTGCCTAATGAAAACTTATTGGATGAGAGATACTCTTTTGTGGGCCCCACTTGCACTAAGGCGCCCTCTCCCTATAAGGTTCTAGGAGCTATAAGCTATATTTTAGCTTTCACAAGCTAGAATTTAGCCATCACCTCCACAAATGCGCCCCACTCATCTATTCATGGAGATGCTCCCTATTTTCTTATTACAAGTTATTTATGATCCTATTAGACCCACTCTTTCACCTCCATGACTAGTGTGCCCTCAATATATTCTTGGCCTCCACTCCTTGGTTTTTGGTAACTCCTTCTCATAGTGTTAATCTGGGTAGGGAATCTCCTAATTAAGCCACCACTCCACTAATTTGAGTTAAGTCTCCATGATGAATCCTAACCTTACCTCTCTCTAATTGTATTTGATTCCCTTGGGTTAGATTTGGTCTCCTTGTGCTATGAATTCATATGCTTTCTCCATGTTGAAGCTAATTATGAGCTTTGGATCACTTGACTTGTGCTATGTTGTTGTGTTTTGAGTGTTGACAATATTGATATTGTGTTGAGACTTAGTGTTTGTTGTGGGATATTATGAGAGAGTTAATCTAGTTGGATGATTCCCTTGATTCCTTGAGTTCACTTTACTATTTTAGGTTCTCGCACATGAAACTGAGAAGTGGGGTGGTGATATCCCGAGGGACGCATTAGGTGAAGAGAATCACGTCCCATAGGAAATGGAGACAGCCGCATTAGAGGAAATTTCAAATCAAAATGGGCCTTTTAACTTTTATTCAAATTCCATTGCATCATGTGTTAGCCAATGAAATTGCTTTAAATTTGAAATACCGTATAGGTCTTAAACACTTTTTAATATAAATTTGGGGATAGATATCATAAAAAAAACTACTTTTTTGTTTGTATTTTTGACATATCTCCCTGTGTTTTTACTCAAATTTCAATCGAGAGAGCTCATTGGATGCGGAATTAAATTACGCATCCAACAAGTACCCACTCGGCATACTTTTGACGGACCTCGCTACCCCAAAAACAAGAAATACCTGGAAAAATAGAATGATGACATCATCATTCCATTTTTTCAGGTATTTCTTGTTTTTGGGGTAGCAAGGTCCGTCAAAAGTATGCCAAGTGGGTACTCATTGGATGCGGAATTTAATTCTGCATCCAACGAGCTCTTCCGATCGAAATTTGAGTAAAAACACAGGGAGATATGTCAAAAATACAAACAAAAAAGTAGTTTTTTTCTTTCTTCCTCCAAAATTAATAAATATTATTTTATTATTTTAACTATTATTTTATTAGTTCATTTATGAGACCCATTTTGAGTTGAAATTTCCTCTAATTGCATGAAAGTACAATTGGAATAATTGTGGTTTCTTAGAAGAAGAGTTCTGAGAAAATTGCTAGTTTGGGTGTGCCTTTGTTAGTGGATCCCTAGCCTAAACTTGGGGTTGACCTGTTCAAGTGATATTTGACTTGATTGTGTCTATGGTTGGGTGGAAAGTTGTTGTGATGGAGCTAGTTTCCCTTTTTGAAGATAAGTATTTTCCCATATGCGTATTAATGTTATTTAATTATAAATATGTGCACATGGAGGTTGAATTGTATCATATTTATGTTCATATATTGTATGTCAAGACTTGTATACCAGAAGGATGGCCTTCATAATTTCTAAATATGGATTGCTATGAATCTTCTCTTCCATCTCTCCTCTTCTTTCTCATGATTTGAATGGTAGTATGTGAAAACCATCCTTTCTCTTATTTCTCATTATCCGAATGACTGTAGGTGGCAGCCATCCTTTCTCTTATTCTTCATTATTCAAGTGGTTTTAGGTGCAAGCCATCCTTTCTCTTCTTTCTTAGGATTCGAATGGTTGTAGATGGAAACCATGAGAATTGATTTATTATGCATCATTAGATGGTTGTAAATAACAATGATAAAAATGTGTGGTATTAGTGTTGGATGGTTGTAAATAACAATGATAAAAATGTGTGGTATTAGTGTTGGATAGTTGTAGTTAACATCCATATATGTGATTAGTATTAGTGATTGATGCCTGGAGGGAAAACAACTATAATGTCTAATTTTTACTAGTAAAAGATGGATGTAGGGGATAACGATGGGATCTGATTTTGAAGGTTGTAGATGGAAGCCTATGTCTTTGTTCTTACCATGGTTATGTGGATTGTAGATGGTATCCTATGGATGTGTCCTTATTGTTGTTATTACTTACTAGTACACCACACCAATCAACATATACATAATAGAACTAATATCCGAGGGAATGTTAGACTTGAGTAATTTCATGTTTTTTATTTTAAAATGGCTAAGAAAATTAATTTTGTTGTTTGTATGGATTGTTGGCCTAACCTTCGATCACCTTAATCCGTTGGGTTATATCGGTCTTATCCCTTTTCCCTAGGCTTCCTAGTGCCTATGGCCTTAGCTAGGTCGGGGACATTACACTCAATGACTATTTATTGAGTGTGTCACGTCCCCACTCCTCATACCAACGATGGAGAGGACGTGACCGACACACTGCTATTGTCAAGCTGGGCAATCTAGCCCCATGACCATAAACACAAAAATAAAATGCATTAATATAAATACACACACAGATGCATAATGCAATCTATACCGGAAGCAAACACATTTATTTCATTCATGCATTCATCATGTTCAATTCAATTCATAAACAATTCATTGAAGAGATTAAATACACAAGAATACTTATCTGGAAAAGAAGTTGTCCTGCAACTAGCTACGTCGCTGCAACATTCCACCCAACCATAGGCCAGTGTGCTCATCAATATCTCAGCATCACTACCACCCCCGAGCTGGGAATGATTCCACAAGGCACTAGGGAACAACAGGCTCACACATAGCCAAAACTATATGTCCATAGTCAAGCCAACATACAGTTGGGTTTCACAAACTATTTAGCTAAGCCAATGAACAACAGGGTTTCACAAGCTATTAGGGAAACAAGCCAATAGCATGGGGTTCCTTGGCTTCCTCAGCCAATCCAAACTCTTCATCCAGCACACAACCCACCAATTAACAGATAGTTCCTTGGACTTATCCATCCAAACCAACTTGTTAATTAAGCACAAGAATCCATCTAACACATGGGTTTCTTGGACTTACTTTGCCAAGTCATCACAAGGTTTCCCACACCAAAAAAATGCACATGCTATGTATGAAGGAAATTTTGTTCAACCAAAAACAATTTGGAGAATGAGGAAAATCATCCCCTTGGGTGATCAACCCAAATTCAGCAATGATTCAATGGATTCACATTCGAAAAAATGACCCTCTCAAATCCCCATCTCATGGATTCGAACTCAGAAATGATTATGGGCTTCATGTGGCCAAATGACCTCAGCAACCACCCAAAATTCATGGGTATTCTCTTCCATTCACTATGTAACCACAATAATCAAATTCCCCACTGTGGAAATCAACACCGAAACGCTCAACAAAGGTCCCAACCACTGAATGTTCGCCAAACCACTTCCCAGCCATGGGAAAAACATGGGAAATTGCAAAAACGTGAATGGGGGACGCACAACAGCTCCATGGACGCAAGGAAAAGAAGCGTGTAGATGCCTGAAGGCATCACACACCTACAACAACACAAATGTGAGGGAAAGAGAGCTCCATGAGCTTCCTACTGTGTGAGGAAAAACCCCCTGCATGAGTGAGGAAATTGTTGCATGCCTGCATGAGGAATGCGGCTGCTCTCCTTCACGTGAGGGGAAAAATGGTGAATATTCCCTTGGGCATGTATGTGCTCCAAGACTGACGACCCTGCTAGAATTGATGGCTTCCCACACCTCCCAAGCCCCAAGGAAATAACTACCTTCACCCACTTAGATGACTAGGTATAAAAGGCAAAAAGGGTATTTGACCACTCTATGGGTTTTCCCTTAGACATTTGGATTTTCCCCATAGAACCAAAGGTTTAATAATTCCCCCTCCCTATTCCTTGTGAAATCATGCCCCCATCTCTTTAACGTTGTGGCACATAGCTAGTTGTGGTATTTTTATTAATTTTCAGTTTACATGATGTCGCAAAACAGATTGTACCTGGCTAGCACATAGACCATCGGCATCGATTTTAATCGTCGAAACAAAAACACTAAATCTATGGTGGGGCCTTTTCCTTGGGCTCCACACCATGATTAAATACAATATTTACATCATATGCAATTTAAAACCATGGGGTCAAAATCGGGTTGTTACAGAGTGCCAATAATTGGTAGGAGTGATGCATGAACATCAATTCACTATAAACAAAGATCAAGATCTTCTCTTTCGACTAACTGATATAGAGATATTATTAACATTGGTTGAAATTATTCCTTTGCTTTGTGAAATGAATGCCCTTGTGAAAATGGCTCAAAGTCACAAAATGTGTATAGCATAGTACACAAATGCAACAAAAATGGAATGCCTTGTATTGGATAATTTTTATATGATGTCATAGCCTTTTACAGGTCCAACAATTAATTGTTAGACTACTATCATTGATATATAAAAGATTGAAAAATCTTTGAAATTTGATAAAAAGGGAGACTATGCATGGTAGTGTGTGGGTATATGGTTCCCTTTCATTATGTTGGTAAGATGAGACAGAAGATGATGAAATGTGTCATTCTTTGAAAGCTAGACTTACATAGTCTACAACATACATAATTGATTCTGGAGCTTCCAACCACATGGTTGCCTCCAAAGAATCCTTCTCGTCCCTTACACTGTCAAAGGGGCCTAATATTTACATGGGAGATGATTCCCATATTCCGGCAGAAGGAAGGGGCTCAGTTAGAGCGAAGCATGGTGAGTTCAAGAATGTCCTCTATGTGCCCTCCCTTGCAGCTAACTTGTTGTATGTTTATTAGATGACTCATAAAGGCTCTCCCAAGAGAGTTACTTTTGATTCAGAGTCTATTGAGATCATAGAAAAATCCACTGGAAAGCTCATAGTGAAAGGTATTGCAAATCACTCTACTAAAGCTTATGAGTTCTCACATTTGTTACCTGTCTCTCCTCCTATAGCTTTATTGTCCCATGCTAACAACACCAACAAGATTTAGCATGAGAGATTTTGCATCTCAATTTCAAATATCTGTAGCAACTCCACAATGGTAAAATGCTTGAAGGTTTTCCGTCCATCCAAACTTCCAATGGAGTATGTGTTGGTTGCTTGGTAGGTAAGCATCCAAAAAAAAAGTATGATGTTGGGAAGGAAATGTTTCGAATTAACCTTCTACATTTATCCCTCCGCAATGTTATTTCATGTATATACTTATATGTTTCCTTACGGGGGAAATGATGACATATGTCTCTCAAGGAAGTCGTAACCGGTTTGACTAGCCGGAGAAAAGGAAGCATGGCCTGAATGTTTTGGAATCGACTCCTTTCGCAACTAGTAAGGATTAAAACTCATAATGTGAATATTCAGTCTCCTAGTTGGTGTCTAACTTTTTTGCTTGTTATATATATATATATAAGCATGGCCTGAATGTTTTGGAATCAACTCCTTTTGCAACTAGTAAGGATTAAAACTCAGAATGTGAATATTCAGTCTCCTAGTTGGTGTCTAAATTTTTTGTTCGTTATCTTTATATATATATATATATGTATTCTCTTTTCTCTTTTCTCTTTTCTATAAGACAAGGGGCCAATGCCCACAACCATAAATGCTTTTTTTATATACATACCTGCAAATTATACCTCTCTGTAGAGAGGAGGATGACTCCCTAATATACTCAGTCTTGTTTTGTTGTATTCCATGTATGGAAAGGGTCCTCTAGCTCTTTATACCTTTCTTTTCGTTAAAGTATTGATTTGTGGGGATTGATAAAAACAATTCCCATGCACATCTTTTTTTAAATACACCCTTGGCTAGAGTGTGTTTTGGCTCAAAGGGGTGGTCTCAAGGGAGATCGACTCCACTCATAATCAATGTCATTTTCTATGAATTAAGATATAGATGTTTTTGTTTGTGTGAAAAATGATTGATGTTTGTATAGAGGAACCATAACTAAGATTGGTTTTCTTGCTGAATAACTAGAGAAGCTATCTTTGTATAAAGGAGCTGCATTTAAGTTTTAGTTTTATGTAGGTGTCATGAACCTCTAAATTCCATAACAAAAAAATGATATAACATATAATCATAAACACATCTTTATGTTTCTAGCATGCATTAGTTATTATGGTGTGAATATATATGTCGTTGCTTCTATAGTCGCTTACACAATTCTTAAAAGTGTTCTATGACAGGTTGCACAACTATGGATGTTTACAGAGTTTAACAGCATGTTGTATCCATGCCTAAAGGTGATGTTTTTGTTATTTTTACACATTTATCTTGTTTATGGTTTACAAAAGGTTTGCTTAGCCCTAAGGCTAAGTCTTGGACTTCATCTCCTACCTTAACTCTTAAAGCATGATGCTTTGGTTGTAAGATAACACGCGTGGGAGACTAAGGGTATAGTCTTGATCCCAACATTTACATGTAATAAGGGTTTAAAGGACCCAATGCTTAACCTTGGTCCTAAAATGCAAGGTTATAACATAACAATTGAAAGGACCCAAGGTATAACCTTCGTCCTAATGCGCAAAGGATAACATGTAATATGGTTTAATGTGTTGATTTATATGTTTAAACATTATGGGCTATGGGGTTTACACCATAGTCGATCCTTGGCATGAATGCAATGATTGATATCTTAGGAGATATCGGTCATGTGTTATGATTGTTATAAAGTTTGTACTGTGGTTTGACCTGTAAATGAAAGTATTGTCTTGGCTATGAGTTGACAACGCAGCCAGGCCTTAAAGGATTGCTCGAGAATGAATCTTAGTCATCCACCTGTACATTATGATAGCAAGGGTTTCATTAGGGTTTAATGTGTTGATAGTTTTGTCTGAACCCTTCATTGTTTTGGTTATTCGGTCTGTAAGCTTGGGAGTGGAGGCTCGGCCCTCTCATGGCAATTTTATGAGGTTATTGTGTGAAAACGTGTCAGTCGTTAATGGCATTTTTCCTAGTTGATTCCCAAGGTGTAGAGGAGGTATTCTCGACGTTAATGATCATCGATAGCTTGTTGTTTTTTTGTGAAATGAACCCGACCACCATCTTTAGCTTCGAACTTCCTTTACCAGGTAAAGAAACACTACAAGGACATGTTAAATTGTTTTATGAACTCTCAAGGTTTGCAGGGACTGACACTTGTAATGTTTCTTGCAGGAAGAGGAGGATAAGGCATCCAAGAGGAGTTGACCACTAGCCCTCTTAGCATTTTGACAAGGTAAAGAGAACTATATTGTATACTATTCAAATATTTTTTTACAATTAGTTATGGTTCTAACTATATGTGATTGGTTGCAGGTTTAGGATCACCGGCGAGGATGGCGACAGGGTCCCTTCCTCCCAATCCCGCGTCTTAGAATGCCAAGGTAAGAATATGAATATTTACTCTTGGATGGGTCTTGGAGTCATGAAGAAGGCTCAAGCTTCTGCCTCATAACAAGATAATTTATTTGGTTTTGTTTCAACCCTTAGGGTTTCAACTCCATCTAACAGAGGGTTTCACAACCTCTATGTTCCAACATTTGTTGTTAAACTTGATGTGTGCATAGTTGCTTGTTCTATGAATTACACGATTATCGTGGGTGCCATCATGAATGGACTTACCACCACTTTGGTTAACCTATAAATTTAATTCAATTATGAGGTTTTAATAGAAGGTGGATGCCATCATTGATGGTCTTACAGCCACAAGGATTTTGAATCCATTTGTTTAGCATTCGATATTTAATAGAGTAATACGACCCTTAGGGTCAGTGCCCGATTTTTATTTATGTGTTTGGTAATTGTGTATTTATGTTCAAGATAGTAACTATCATGAATTGAATTCTCTGAATTAGCTGGTAGCAATTCCCCTCGGTATGTACCATTAAATCGTATGTGTTTATTTATTTTCTCTTAATTGATAGATTCGGTTACTGTACTAAATCTATACCAGGGCTGCCATTTATTACAGAGAATTATTTTAACTGTGTTATTTGGTATAGTCATATTTGACCAATTCTCTCTGAGATTATTAAATGGATTATTTATCTCTGTCGTATTGAAAAAGTATCTGAGCTTATAATATGATTTTTCCCTTTGGATAGTGTATATAAACACACTAGGTTGTGAACCTAAGTAACTACTTTATATCATGTAATTAGATCATTCATTAATTTTATTTCAATTGTTTTAATTCACACATAAGATATGAAGTCTCGATCCGAGTATAAATGCCCGAACAAAGATTCATAACGAACCCTATAATACTAACTCAGATTTACTTTACAAGCATGACTATAATAACAGGAAATAATGTCTAGATTTGAAACATAATAGGAAAGATTGTTTGAACAGATGCATAATAAATATCTATTCTATTTAGATGCATAATGGATCTGTAACACCCCGATTTTGACCCTGTTTGCATTAAAATGTATATGATGTATATGTTGTAATTAATCATGGTGTGGAGCTAAAGGCAAAATCCCCACGATCGATTTAGTGTTTTATGTTTTAGCAATTAAAATCGATGCCGATGGTATTTTCGTGCTACCCGACACGTTATAATTTTGGACATCATGTAAATATGCAATTTAATTAAAATACCCACAACCAGCTATGTCAATGCAACATTAAAAGAGATGAGGGCATGATTTCCTAAGGATAAGGGGGGGGAATATCCAAAACTTTGGGCCAATGGGGAAAAGCCAAATGTTAAAGAGAGAACCCATCAAACTGTCAACTACCCATTTTGTCTCTTATACTCAATCATTTAATTCTACCAAAAATTGGTTGAGTTAGTTATTGCATGGGATGGGCAAGGTATGGAGATCAGGAATTTGAATTGGGCAGATCACCAATTTTTGCGAAATTTTTTTTTGACTTATGGGGCAAGTCGTTGCCCAAAAATGCTTCCCATTCCCTCACGCATTCACGTTCTCCTCTTCATTCATGTTTTTAGAGCTCCAATGCACTCTCATTCACGTTTGTGTAGTTTCCTGTGTTTTTCCCCCATGGCTGGGAAGTTGTTTTGCTAACATTCAGTGGCTAGGATCTCTGCTGGGCATTTTTTTGGTTGTTTTCCTCATTACCTGGTTGGGAAAAACGTTTTTGGGTGGCACAATGAGTGGGAGAAGAGACCCACGATTATTGGGTGTTGGATGAATCCATTTTTTCCCACGTGAAGGAAATAAACGTTTCTAGAAATCAAATTGCTATTAGGGGGTTGTTTTTACCCATCTTGGTAATTCATTCTGTTGCCAAAACCGTCTTTCCTCATCCCAGAATTTTGTATCTTTCTGTGTGTGCATATTTTTCTTTGATCTGAACTGGTTGGGAGTGGAATTGGGTCTGAACTAGATTGATAAACCTATCATATGAAGGAACCTCACAGACAGATCTAAAGGGGTTGGTTTTCTTCTTTGCACACCCCAAATAGCACTGGAATGGAGGGCATAGCCTGAGGGACTTTGTAGTAGAGAAGGGGATGCTTCCTTGTGTTGGGTGTGTAGATGTTTAGAAGTCAAGCCAGATCTGGTGCAGGTGTCCATTGCTCTGTGATTGATCTCACTAGCTTAGCAATTCATCCTTCCACCTCCCTAGCAGCCTGATAAACCCAACGGTGTTTGTCTTGGCTGAAGTTTGATATACCTTTGGCTATGTGTGAGCCTGCTAGTGTTCCCTTATTCCTTGTAGGAATCATGCCTAGCTCGAGGGTGGCAGTGTTGCTAAGATGTTAATGAGCACATTGGCCTATGGTTGGGTGGAACATTGCAGTGACGTAGCTGGTTGCGGCACAAGCTTATTTCAAGATAAGCATTTCTTGTGTTAGTCTCTGCATTTGTATTTGCTTGATGAAATATGATGAACATGTATAATGTGTGGAATGCTTAAATGAAATGAATTTCTTCCATTGTATAATTGCAATTGTATGCATCTATGTATGTTTTTAAGTTCAATGCATTTTATATTACGTTCATGGGGCTTAGACTGCACGGTCTTGATAGTACCATGGTTGCGTCCTCTCTCTGGTGGAGGGGAGGGGAGGGGACAGTGTGGTATCAGAGCTGATGTTGTAGCTTTGGGCCTTAATGGGCCATGAAGAACAACTAACACAAGAGGAATCAACCTCCGTGTTCAGCAGAAGGAAAAGAAGCAGACAAAAAAAATTCTAAAATTTTTCTAGGTGTGGGATTTTCCTATGTTGGCTCAATTAGTTGAAGTGGAGCCGACGCATGTCGGCAGGGATTAGTTTATGTGAGTTGATACACGTCGAATGGAAGCTGAGATTTCCGTTGGCAGTAGAAGAAAAGATGAAATTATTTTGAAAAGTTTCTATGTATGGGCATGTCGGCTGAGTTTGCCGAAGTAATCCAATGCATGTCGGTAGGGAGTGAAGATGTGAGTCGATGCGTGTCGGCTAAGTCAAGCCGACGGGAAGAAAAGAAAAAAAAATTGAAATTGTTTTCTAAGTATTGAAATCAACAGAAATCAGACAAAATTTGCTAATATGTCAGATGAATTCCGTCGACGCACATCGAAAAACTTTGGGAATTTTAGTTGCAACGCGTCGGGTAAAAAGTCAAAAAAAATTCCGCAAAGGCGAAAGGGTTGGTTAGTTTGACAGTGGAAGAAACTTCAAAAATTTTCCGCAACGGCGATAGTTTTGGCAAGTTGCCAAATGGAAGAAAGTTGGACATTTTTCTGCTACAGCGGAAGACCTGTAGCGGGTGAAAGTCTGAAATTTTTACGACGAAGCGGGTGAAAGTTGAAAAATTTTCCGACGCAGCAGGTGAAAGTTGAAAATTTTGTGACGCAGCAGAAGGAAACGTAGAAAGGAATCAGGTGAAGTTTGCTGATGCGTATTGGGAAAAATTGGGAAAGTTTGTCGACACATCGGAAGGAAAAGGAAAATGGAGCCGATACATCAAAAAACTTGTGGAGTTTCAGCTGATACATCAGCTGAGTTTCGTCGATCGGAGGAAAACTGAAAATTGCACCGAAACAAGGATTTTTGGTAGGTTTTCATAGAGATCTGTAGGGGCTAGAAAGATGGGAAAATGGCAGCGTGTTTATGCACCAGATTGCATGAAATCCAAATATTTACCAAAAAAAATTGTCCTTGCAAGACAGTCATTGTTGTGAAAGAAAATTCTATGATTTGACAAAGTTGTCAATGTATGGTGTTTCCAATGCAGATAAGTAATGTATAAATAATTGTGAATGTTATGCAACTAATAGTTGTTTTTATTAACACATTTTACAAAATCATAGTCACCTTCAAAGGCAACATTCCACATAGTGCAGATCAATGAAGTTGCATTTTGATTCAGCCATGAGAACCTACATCATGAATGATGCACAGAACTCCAATGAGTACGAGGAAGATGCTATGGGGGGAAATGTCTGAGTTGAAAATGCTGAGACAGGTTCTAATGGGAGGAGGTTTCAAGATACTCCCCCAGATTTTGCAGCCACCATGAGAAGCCTAAGGGTGGAGATGCAAAGTTACATGGCAGATGAGTCTATACAAAGAGAGAAATGGGTCCATTAACTTTAGTGGGTAAAGAGAGTAGGTAATTTTTTGGGAATATGAATAAAATCAAAAGAGAATTGGGATTATTGACTAGACTTGGAAAAAAAATAAAGTAGGAGAATTTTTTAATTTATAAAAATAATATTTTAATTTCTATTAAGTTAGTCTTACATTAGTTTAAATTAACTTAATAGTATATGAGTGAAATAAAGAAAAATGAGCCATTTGTTTGATTAGAAAAGAGAGAAAGGTGTAGATTGATTTGATTTAAAAAAGTAAAATAAAGAGAAATGATTTCATTTATTTGATTAGGAAAAAAAAAAGGATAAACTTGTGAAAATTAAATTGATTTAAAATAGAAAAAGTGGAAAAACTATTAAATAAATTTAATAGTACATAAGTGAAATAATGAGAAATGAGCCATTTGTTTGAAAAAATAGAGAAATGTGTAGATTGATTTGAAATAGAGAAAGTGGAGAAACTATTAAATAAATTTAATAGTACATGAGTGAAATAATGAGAAATGACTTATTTGTTTAATTAAAAAAGAGAAAGAAAGAAATGTGTAGATTGATTTGATTTGAAAAACATAAAAATGGAGAAATTCTTTCATTTATGGAAATAAAATTCTGTTTTCATCATTTCAAATTTATAATATTTTATGTAAATTCAATCATTCAAACTTAGTGAAAAAATTTTAATTTATGGAAATGTAATTTGGTTATCATTCACTTATAATGATACAAATATACAATAAATAAAAATGGGCTTATTTAATTAGTTATTAGGGTTTATTTAATTTATTTTCAAACTTAGTGGAATTTTTTTTTAATTTATGGAAATGCTATTCGGTTGTCTTTCATTTACTTGTACAACAATGGATGTTGAGTCTTGACCACCACGTTAAACTAGTACATATGAGCTTAAATTTCAAAACCTTCCAAGGTCTATGGATAGGAGGAAAGTGGCTTTTCCAATCCACCAGAAGATCTAAGTATTCTTCAACTTATGGATAAAAAGAAATGTGTTAATTAACTTGGTGGAAACAAAATCCAAAAATTCTTCAATTAAATCAATCTAAAAATTCTCCAATCACACAAACATACAATAAAATATTTCATATGCATTCAATCAATGGTTATAAAAAAACCAAAATACATTTTTTTTTTATAATATCACTTTGTATCAATGAGCTTGCACACAATCATTGAACACTGTGGAAACATTCATGCGCAATAACTGTTCATTTTTATTTTTGATAAGTTTGCATAATTGAATTTACGATAAAATTTCAAAAAAAATGTCACTTTGTTTTTACCAATTAACTCAATTTCTTTCAGTTATTAAAAAAATAATCATTCCTCATTTTCCTTTTTGAAAAGTTTACATAATTGAATTTACGATAAATTTTTCATTTTTTTATTTTCCAACGGAAAATTAATCAACATAAATTACAGAGAATTCTTAGTGAATGGTTGTACACATCAATGGAGATAACCAAATTGCATTGTCATAAATTTAACAATTTCTCATTTTTTCTTTTACAAACAAAACAATTAAATGGACCCATTTATCTTTATTGTTGTTTTGTATATAATTGAATTTATATGAAATATTATAAGAGTGGCTTGATGGATTTCCTCACTCTCTTTTTAAAGTTGATTCAATCAATAGGAGAGTGGTATGGGAGAGATTGTCCAAGTGAATGAATGACAATCAGTTCATATTTTCATAAATTGAATAATTACTAAATTACATTTTCATAAATTAAAGAATTTCTCATATGGTCTAACATTGTTAGTCATCTACAAGTAGTGAATGTCTCACCAAACACACAAGTGTTAACAAACAACAACCTTGCCTTAAAAAAAAATCAACAATGAACATCAAACTTCCAATTGTGAGTCTAATGCCACATAACCATTGTTGAATATTGGACCATGAGTCTAATGCAACATTTTCAAACTAGGGGTACAAATGCTTGCTTGAATAGGATTACAACCATATGCTAAATTACTTTATACAAAATTTAATATTTTCCCCAAATACCATAAGACCAAAATAATTTCCTCTTGTTGAATTATTCTTCCTTTTGTTAGTTTGGAATCATGCATATAATTGGTGTATTCATATTTGTCTTCAATGGCCTATAACATGTAACATAAATTTGTCAAATATTAGAGTGCCTAATTCCACTATCAACAAATCCTTACAACATCAAGTTAGGTAACTTAATTTTATTTCCCAACACATCCCTCTACCTAAGAGCTACATTGTTTTGACCATTTCTTTGCAAGTGAAATTTATTCCTAGTTTGAGGTACCCCCTCTTACACTTATCTCATTTACAATTTGGTTTAAAAAAAATGAACACTATGCAATGTCCCTTTCTCTAGAACTTATGATATATAAATATTTCACATGTGACCAATCACATCATAACAATAAACTTTCAATTCACCATGACCCATTCTTGATGACCTCTATTTCACCTCTTACCATAAAATTAGTGACCTTAGACTTCCCCTTTGATCTTAGGATGAAGGGTAACACCCTAATTCATTAAACTTAATTCATTCTAATATATGTGGTCCAATTTCATCACCCTCCTTAAGTGGTTATTTATATTATGTTTTGTTCATAGATGACTTCTCTTGAAAGTCGTGGATTTATTTCGTAAAGGCTAAAAGTGAAACCTTCCGCAAGTTTCAAGAGTTCAAAGCCCTAGTTGAGAATTAGACTAGAAAGCACATCCCTGCTTTGAGATGTGATAATGGAGGATAGTTTCAGTCACATGCATTTAATGAGTTCTGTAGTAATGCAAGAATAAAAATACAGTTGACTATACCTTACAACCCCCAACAAAATGGGATTGCAAAAAGGAAAAAAAAAACATATGTGAGGTTGCAGAAGACATGATGTGTGATCAAGACACATCTACTTCCTTATGTTCAGAAGCCACCCATACAACCGTATATATCCATAATAGAATCCCTCATGCTATTATGGAAGAGAAGACTTTTGAAGAAGTATTCACTGGTGAAAAAACAGATGTTTCACACTTAAGGATCTTTGGTTGTCCTGTATACATACATGTGCCAAAAGAAAAGAGGACAGAGATGGAGCCATTCAGAAATAAAGGAATATTTGTTGGTTATAAAGAATCATCCAAAGCATACATAATTTATGTATCAAGAGAAAGACACATTGAATTCAGCAGAGATGTCACATTCCATGAAGAGGATGTGTTCAGGTGCACTAAAGAGATTCAGTGTGATTCACGCACGGAGGAGCATGAAAAGACCATGATGAAGGACCCAAATTCTAACTCTCCCCATTCAAATGTTGAGAGGGAGAAGCTAGAAGAGTAATCATATTTGATATCTCCTGAAGAACCAATAGAACTAGTTGAAATATCACCTGATGAATTACCTCCTGCCAAGAGGAGATCTACATGGTGTCGAGACATTCTAGTATATGCAAAAAAAATATGGAGCACTACAAGCCACATCCAGAGAGAGAAAGATATCTGAAATGTATTCAAGGTATGTTGCATAGATATGTCACATCAGTGATTCACAACCTTCCACCTATGAAGAAGCTGCTAAGAAACAAGTATGGAAATATGCAATGGTAGAGGAATACAAATCTATTATGAAGAATGATGTTTCAGAAGTTGTTCCTAAACCTGAAGGGAAATCCATAGTAACTTCTTGATGGATATAAAGCTAAATTTTTTGCATGAGGTTTCTCATAGAAATAAGGCATTGGCCAGGTACACCACTATTAGAGCTATGATTTCAGTTGCGTCTATTCTAGGATGGAAACTTCACCATATGGATATTCAAAAGAACATGAAACCATGATCTCATAAGCATCAACATATAATCAAATGCTGAGACATAAACAGTGATTTGGAAATGGAAGAATGTCAAATATTTATTAATATGAAATAAGTACAAAATATACCTTCTCATAATTCAAGGAGCCTCGTGAAACCTTCAAAATTGATCACATGCTTCTCTCCTCGAAGAATCCCAACCTCAAATCTTTGCAGCAAGGGTAGATGGAAACTAGGGAATATGTGAGGGGGATGAGAGTCCAAATTCTCCTAGGATAACAATATTGTAGCCTAATTCTCTTTCACGGTCCCCTTTCCCTCTCTTATATAGCAAATGGAAGAGATAGGGTTGAGGAGGGAGCAGTTACAATCGAGGAGGCAGTTCCAAAACCACCCAAACTACCTAATTTCGAGATTTTTCATAATTTTTTAGAATTTTTAGGTACATGCTAGTGGACCAAATGAAAGTAGCGTATAATAGGCTAGTGGAGAGCTAGCAACAAGCATGTGCAAGGTTAAAAACACTAGTACAAAACTAGCAACTTGCATTTTTCATAAAAATGCAATTTTTAGGATTTTTCTAATGGTTTTTAGGAGATGATTTGGTTTTCATGAGATGGTTTTTAGGATTTTTCTAGGGCTTTTTCAATCCACTAAATTCCCTTTGGGTGAGCGATAATAAGTTCATGTAGTGTCATCATGCAAGTGGCGTCATGCGACCAAAACAAGTAAGTTTCGTCATGGATGGAGAAGTGGCAATTTTTGCTATAACACCTTTACCTAAACCATCTTCATCTGCACTTGAGTCAAAAATTACAACAAACACACATGAGTCAACCATTCTTGCATCGGCCATGTCGACCTCAAAAATTATACCTTCAACTATCCCTATGCCAGACACCTCAATGGAACCTGCTCGTTTGGCAGATGATACGCAGTCTAGTCAAACACAAGGTGAGATAGATTCTAAGAAAAGCAAAAAGCAGAAACATGCACAAGTCTCAGTCCAATCTATGACATATGTGAAAGGAAAAGATATAGAATTTCTTATGCAAAATATACTTAAATAAGGAAAGAAAAGATGGTCTAAGGATAAAAATAAGCTAAATGTTATTGAATACCAACATCCTGAAGTTTTGGAAAGTTGTGATAGCATGTTGAGACAAGTAACACCGGCACTATTTGGGTCACTGACCAAAAAGCCTCTCAACCAGATATTGAGCCATTTCTGGGTCCTTGAAAACACTCCTAAAAGAATTCTTAACCCAAAAGATCTAAGAGGATGAGCAACATACACCAACATTATTGATAGAGCAAAACAAATTATTTCTAAGCATGCATAATAAATTCCAAAAATATAAGTTGTTATCCAAATGGTTGTCCACTGTATTGCACATCTGGTACTTGCTCTATGGGCTAGTTTTTGTGGATATGAGTACAATTCAGAAAAATCAAGCACTCATATCTCAATAGAAATCATATGTTGAGCATGCCACTATACCAAACCTTGAACAACAAATTGAGTTAGAACATAACAAGTTAAGGTAGCCGTAGAACAAAGCTGAGAAGTGGTCCAAGTATGCTGAGCCATTACAAGAAGATGTCGACAACCTGGTTTCCCAGATGAATAAGTTGCTTGTCGATGCCAACAATCAACAACTGCTTCTTGGGCCAAAATTATAAAACATCAAGCAGAACTCCCTCATAGAAATTATCACTAAGGTAACCAATCTAATTACAGTAAGTATAAGCATCTAGACAACTCTCCATGAATGGAAAGATTTTCAGTCTCGGCTTGCCTCCTCTTCCAGTTCCATTGTCGAATCCTGTAGCGTACCTAGCCAATCCACTTGTACACCAAGTTTAAGAAAAGAATTTTTCTTTGTACCCCTTTTTTGTCTCTTCGGGACGAAGAAGGATTTTTTTGGTGGGGGAGATGTTAGAGGATCCTAGTCGACTGGATGACTAGGCCCTCCAACCAACTATGGTCAAGTCATATTAGCCGGTTAGTTAGATGACTGACCCATCAATTTTAACTAACTAATTGTTTGTAGAAAGTATAAATATGTTGGTCAGCTAGAAGAATGGATACCAATTCTTAGATCTTCTATACTTTATTCTTGCATTATAATAAATTTGAGTTAGAAATGGCCCACTTACTCTTGTGTATATTAGGTTTATAATCATGCGATTAATTCTATGTTATAAGTATGTATTGTTGGTAACCTTACAAACCCTCTTAGTACAATAGTTTGTATGAAATTATGGGTATATAAAGACCAAATAGCATTTTTTGTAGTAATTTCCTTATTAGTCTCCAATCATCCTGTGTCTTGTTTGTTTGGATTGTTGTTTAAGGAAGAGGGATTGCTGCCCTAGTCGATGGATCTATATTGACTCATGTTGTGACTACAATTGTGTTTCCATCTCTATATGGGTGGGTTGGTGGTCAACCTATTCCTCATAAGGACGTTGCAACACATGTAGCTTGCATAGTGTGCTCCTTGGCCTCATTGCAATGGTGTTTAGCGGGTTGGGTTCTAATTGTTGATATTCGATTGTTTCTTTGTGATGGTAAGGTTTCATTTTTAAGCTCTTTCATTTCGATGTTTGAGTCTTGAGACATAATTAATGATGTTTGTATGTCAATGGTTTGGATTTTTCAATCTCGACTTCCATCATTTTATTAAAAACCAGGTTCAATAGGTTGAACTAGATAAATTATTCATTTTTATTTTCCAAGGCGTAGTGTGTGGGGGTGTGGTTGTTTGGAATTATACGTGCTCATTGTTAAAACAATTAGGATAGTTTCTAGCATATGGCGTTATGTTATTTGTTTCATATGTTCGTGTGTGGTTGTGATAGTATTAATTTGAGTCTGGTATTTTGCAAATGAATGGGTGCTACATTTTTTATTATATATTTTAAATTGACAAACATGTTTTTTATAGGATATGTTATTTGTTAAGATAGTTTGTGTTGTATATTAGTTGCACTTGTATAGAAACAAAGGCATTAGATCCTCAAGCTTTCATTATTTTATCCTTTGTTATTTTTTGATAACTACATGTTTGAAGTTATTATTTTAGATTGTTTTCTAGTTAAAATGAGAATGTTTGTTCATGTGATCATTATTTGTGTCATCATGGATAGATTACAAATTGTACTAATTTTATATATGTTTTCTCATGCGGGTGTCACTTTGGGTTTCTATATCGATTTCATATTTTAACTGTGGAATATTCAATGAGATGTCAAACAATGGTCATGGAAATAAAGAGTCAAACAAAGGGATGTATTATCTTACTTTCAAAAGCCTCGGTCTGAGAATCCACCTTCTCTTCATGATTCAAGATCTTGTGAGCAACCCATTAATGAGAAATATGTCAACTCGTATGAAAATGCAACTAATATCCATATAATGGGTTCCTCTAGTGGTCAAGGTGATATAATTGCAATTCAACAAGAAATTCATAATGACAATGTTGAAGTTGTTTCCGTGGAAATCGAAATAAATCAGTCACAATCACAAAAAAAGGAAAAAAGGAAATGGTATATAGGGACACAATTCCAACTGGAATGGGTCTCAATTTACTTTTATTGAACGAATATCTCCAACAAATAATAAAGAGGCTTCACGAGAAGTTAAATGCATTGTATGTAGTTGGAAACTTAGCAAGGTAGTAAAATTGCAAATGAAGTTAGATACAATAGAGACATATGTAGGAAATGTGTAGACTAAGTAAATTGTAAATGAGAAGATGAAATCTATTACCAAATGGAAATATTCTGAAGAATGTTGACATGTCAAATATCAATATGAATATAATAAATACCTAATAAGTAAGAGTAAACTTGAGGCAAGTGGAGGGACCATCACAATGGAAAGAGATTTGTTATCCAAAATGATGCAATTAAGCATCGTATTTCACATTTTATCTAGAGGTCGTCCGATGATAGATTATCCAAATTATAAGAAATTTAAATATTTTCTTGAAGTATGGAATTTTCCATATTCTCGTTGGTTTGTAACAAGTGGTTGGGAATGGGAAAGATATCAAGCTCAAGTAGAGAATGATGATTTGAAAGAGAATATTACAAATGCTAGTTATTTTTCACTATCTTTGGATGAATTTATAGTTGTTGATAATAATTCATGGATATGCATGATTATTTATACAATTATTGATCACATTAGGCATTCATATCTACTTGGGAATCATAAAATGAAGAAGTATTCACAACTTAAAATATTTACGAATTTGTTATTAAGGCTTGAAGGAAATTGTTGGTGTGGCTGACTTAATGATCATAAAAAGGTTGGTATGTGTTGGAGAAGATGGATCATCAATCATGGAAGGACAAAGGAATGGCCTTTGTATCAAGTTGCAACTATTAGTTTCACTATTTATGATTAGTATTCATTTTATAGCTCATAGGATGAATCTTGCATTTAAAATAGTAAGTGGGTTTCCATTGGCTTCAAAAGTTGAGGAACTTGTACATGACACTCATGCACACTTTTGTCGTAGTCCCAAGCGGCCTACAAAGATTCAACAATTTGTTGACAGTGTAATGGATGGAAAAAATATATGAAAGGATGTTGATATAACATGGATCTCATTGAATGGACCATCTCAATATTGTAATAGCCTAGTAATTAAGCCTTAGAATTATGAGTGTTTTTTTGTTAATATGACTATGGACTTTGCAATTATTAATATTGTTGTTGTTGTTAAATTAAATAAATAGCAGGCCCAACAAAGACAAATAAAAGAGTATGGGAGGCAACAGAATCCATAGTGTAAGGGGGAATGGCCACATTCCTAGCACTTTAAATAACTTATTTTTGTTCAACCTAGTTCATATTGGCACCTTGGTAACTTTTAAAGCTATTAGTCCCCAAACATTGTACAATGAACCTTATTTTTTATTATTTTGGCCTATGGAGTTACTAGTGCACCTTATTCATGCCTTTACATCCCCCCTTTCCTAATGCACACTTATTGGATGAGAGATACTCTTTTGTGGGCCCCACTTGCACTAAGGCGCCCTCTCCCTATAAGGTTCTAGGAGCTATAAGCTAGCTTTTATCTTTCACAAGATAGAAGTTAGCCACCACCTCCACAAATGCGCCCCACTCATCTATTCATGGAGATGCTCCCTATTTTTTTATTACAAGTTATTTATGGTCCTATTGGACCCACTCTTTCACCTCAATGACTAGTGCGCCCTCAATATATTCTTGGCCTCCACTCCTTGGTTTTTGGTAACTCCTTCTCATGGTGTTAATCTGGGAAGGGAATCTCCTAACTAGGCCACCACTCCACTAATTTGAGTTAAGTCTCCATGATGAATCCTAACCTTACCTCTCTCTAATTGTATTTGATTCCCTTGGGTTATATTTGGTCTCATTGTGCTATAAATTCATATGCTTTCTCCTTGTTGAAGCTATTTCTGAGCTTTGGATCACTTGACTTGTGCTATCTTGTTGTGTTGTGAGTGTTGAGACTTAGTGTTTGTTGTGGGATATTATGAGAGATTTAATCTAGTTGGATGATTCCCTTGATTCCTTGAGTTCACTCTACTATTCCAGGTTCTTGCACATGAAACTGAGAAGTGTGGTGGTGATATCCCGATGGACGTGTTAGGTGAAGAGAGTCACGTCCCATAGGAAATGGAGACAGCCATGAAAGTACAATTGGAAGAATTGTGGTTTCTTGAAAGAGGAGTTCTAAGAAAATTGCTAGACTGGGTGTGCCTTTGTTATTGGATCCCTAGCCTAAACTCGGGGTTGACCTGTTCAAGTGATATTTGATTTCCTTGTGTCTATGGTTGGGTGGAAAGTTGTCATGATGGAGCTAGTTTCCCTTTTTGAAGATAAGTATTTTCCCATATGCGTATTAATGTTATTTAATTATAAATATGTGCACATGGAGGTTGATTTGTATCATATTTATGTTCATATATTGTATGTCAAGAGTTGTATGCAGGAAGGATGGCCTTCATACTTTGTAAATATGGATTGCTATGAATCTTCTCTTCCATCTCTCCTCTTCTTTCTCATGATTTGAATGGTAGTATGTGGAAACCATCCTTTCTCTTCTTTCTCACGATTCGAATGACTGTAGGTGGAAGCCATCCTTTCTCTTATTCTTCATTATTCAAGTGGTTGTAGGTGCAAGCCATCCTTTCTCTTCTTTCTTATGATTCGAATGGTTGTAGATGGAAACCATGAGATTTGATTTATTATGCATTTAGATTGTTGTAAATAGCAATGATAAAATTGTGTGGTATTAGTGTTGGATGGTTGTAAATAACAATGAAAAAAATGTGTGGTATTAGTGTTGGATTGTTTTAGTTAACATCCATATATGTGATTAGTATTAGTGATTGATGCCTAGAGGGAAAGCAACTATAATGTCTAATTTTTACTAGTAAAAGATGGATGTAGGGGATAACGATGGGATCTGATTTTGAAGGTTGTAGATGGTAGCCTATGTCTTTGTTCTTACCATGGTTATGTGGATTGTAGATGGTATCCTATGGATGTGTCCTTATTGTTGTTATTACTTACTAGTACACCACACCAATAAGCACATACATAATAGAACTAATGTCCGAGGGAATGTTAGACTTGATTAATTTCATGTTTTTTATTTTAAAATGGCTAAGAAAATTTAATTTATTGTTTGTATGGCTTGTTGGCCTAACCTTCGATCACCTTAATCCGTTGGGTTATATTGGTATTAGCCCTTTTCCCTAGGCTTCCTAGTGCCTATGGCCTTAGTTGGATCCGAGACATTACACTCAATGACTATTTAGTGAGTGTGTCACTTCCCCACTCCTCATACCGACGATGGAGAGGATGTGACCGACACACTATTGTTATCAAGCTGGGAAATCTAGCCCCATGACCATAAACATAAAAATAAAATGCATTAATATAAAAACACACACAGATGCATAATGCAATCTATAGCAGAAGCAAACACATTTATTTCATTCATGCATTCATCATGTTCATTTCAATTCATAAACAATTCATTGATGAGATTAAATACACAAGAATACTTATCTGGAAAAGAAGGTTTCCCGCAACTAGCTACATCGCTGCAACATTCCACCCAACCATAGGCCAGTGTGCTCATCAATCACTCAACATCACTACCACCCCCGAGCTAGGCGTGATTCCACAAGGCACTAGGGAACAACATTCTCACATATAGCCAAAATTATACGCCCACAGTCAAGCCAACATACAATTGGGTTTCATAGACTGTTTAGCTAAACCAATGAACAAGAGGGTTTCACAGGATATTACGGAAACAAGCCAATAGCATGGGGTTCATTGGCTTACTCAGCCAAGCCAAACTGTTCATACAACACACAACCCACCAATTAACAAATGGTTCCTTGGACTTATCTATCCAAACCAACTTGTTAATTAAGCACAGGAATCCATCTAACATATGGGTTTCTTGGACTTACTTTGCTAAGTCATCACAAGGATTCCCACAACAACAAAATGCACATGCTATGTATGAAGGAAATGTTGTTCAACCAAAAATGATTTGGTGAATGAGGAAAATCATCCCCTTGGGTGATCAACCCAAATTCAGCAACGATTCAATGGTTTCACATTGGAAAAAATGACCCTCTCAAATCCCCATCTGATGGATTTGAAATCAGAAATGATTATGGGCTTCACGTGGCCAAATGACCTCAGCAACCACCCAAAATTCATGGGTATTCTCTTCATTAACTGTGCAATCACAATAATGAAATTCCCCACTATGGAAATCAACACGGAAATGCCCAGCAGAGCTCCCAACCATTGAATGTTCACAAAACCACTACCCAGCCATGGGAAAAACATGGGAAATTGCAAAAACGTGAATGGGGATCGCATGACAGCTCCAAGGATGCAAGGGAGATAAAAGTGTGGATGCCTGAAGGCATGACACACCCACAGTAACACAAACGTGAGGGAAAGAGAGATTTGTGAGCTTCCCACTGCATGAGGAAAATCCCCCTGCATGAGTGAGGAAATTGTTGCATCCCTGCATGAGGAATTCGACTGCTCTCCTTCACGTGAGGGAAAAACAGGTGAATATTCCCTTGGGCATGCATGTGGTCCAAGACTGACGACCCTACCAGAATTAATGGCTTCCCACACCTCCCAAGCCCCAAGGCAATAGCTACCTTCACCCACTTAGATGACTAGGCATAAAAGGCAAAAAGGGCAGTTGACCACTCTGTGGGTTTTCCCTTAGACATTTGGCTTTTCCCCATAGACTCAAAGGTTTAATATTTCCCCCTCCCTATTCCTTGTGAAATCATGCCCCCATCTCTTTAACGTTGTGGCACGTAGCTAGTTGTGGTATTTTTATTAATTTTCATTTTACATGATGTCTCAAAACACATTGTGCCTAGATAGCACATAAACCATCGGCATCGATTTTAATCGTCGAAACATAAACACTAAATCCATGGTGGGGCCTTTTACTTGGGATCCATGCCACGATTAAATACAATATTTACATCATATGCAATTTAATACCATGGGGTCAAAATCGGGTTGTTACAGAGTGCCAATAATTGGTAGGAGTGATGCATGAACATCGATTCACTATAAACAAAAATCAAGATCTTCTCTTTCAACTAATTGATATAGAGATATTATTAACATTGGTTGAAATTATTCCTTTTCTTTGTGAAATGAATGCCCTTGTGAAAATGGCTCAAAGTCACAAAATGTATATTGCATAGTACACAAATGCAACAAAAATGGAATGCCTTATATTGGATAATTTTTATATGATGTCATAGCCTTTTACAGGTCCAACATTTAATGGTTAGACTACTATCATTGATATATAAAACATTGAAAAATATTTGAAATTTGATAAAAATGGAGACTATGCATGGTAGTGCGTGGGTATATGGTTCCCTTTCATTATCTTGGTAAGATGAGACAAACCACCAACGAGTGTAATGTGGCAAGAGACCAATTCAATGATATTGTGATTTCAGTGAGACATAACATGATACAATTTGCATAATCACTATCATTAGATACAAGAGAACAATATCCTCAAGATGAATTATTGGAGGCCATGTCTTTGGTATACCCTCAATATTGGAACATTGAACAAGGTACAAAGAGAAGAGATTGGAGGTATATTAGACTCATCAAAATTATATCAAAAAGACTCTTGTTTTGCTCAAACAATGTTAGATCAATATCATTCCTTGGTGAAGCCTATAGAATATGGCGCAACAACCAAATTATGGACTATTTTAGGTGATAGACAATATCTACAGAAAACATGTCAAAGTAGTTCAAATTAGTTGATTTATGCCAAACCATGATTTTGATATTGGTGGAGGATGAGAGAATGTTTAGAGTACTATCATTATTGAATTCAAAGTTAGAGGACAATTTTGATTAAAATATGGATACTTGTTTAAGATTATATGTAACAAAGTATGACATTACACATTTCCCATTCAATAGAGCACTAACACTTCGACGATCAGATTGTGAGATAAGGGGAGAATATAATATAACAAATTTCTCCAATGAACTTGATATGGAACATAATGTTTTGGAGGCTCATAATGATATTTGAACTACATAAGTTCAAGCTTAAAATGTAGAAAATGAGGGTCAACATGAGAATTAGGAATTTAATATGCCACAAGATATTAAATGTCACACACCTCAAAAATCCATATATAATTTTTTTTGATATAACATGGATATCTATAGACACAACATTAAAGTCCCTACATGCTTCTAAAGACATAGGTCATAGCTTTTGTTATGTTACTAAAACATACCTTAGTACTACATGACCGGTTGTGCAATGTAGATGTTTTCTAAGAGAACAATATCTTCGTGTGTTCTTCAACCTACAGGTGATGTTTTGTAATAAATTATCTTATTCTTCAATTAACTGTAACTTGGTGTTATTAAACTTTGAAGGTTCATTGCTCATTTTTAACTTTACTTGTTCATTCAACTTTTCCTCAATAATTGAACTCAACTCTGAAAATTAGGCTCCAATTCATTTATCTTTTCGTCCTGAACTTCTAAGTGTTAGGATTATTAATCCTCCCTTGGTAGAAACTGTATATTAGATTAATTTAGCCTAACTTAGGAACCTTAATTAATTAATTGGGTCCACTAGTACCATTGGGTCCACTTGTCCTAATGGGGCCACATATACTAGTTACTAGTGTGTGGGGAACACTGCTAGAGGTTACCTACCACGTATTGTGCATGCATGCATCAGTTTGGGTGCCTCCTATACCAATCCCTACATTTTAAGAGACACTAGGAATCCCAGCACCAACCTCCATCAATTAGTTGGAGTTGGAACTAGTTAGTCTTAGTTAGCTTCCAGTTACTTTTAGTTACATCCCAATCAGTTAGTCGGCGCTAGTTATGCATGGCTGTATGTGGAGTAGGCACTTTTTCCCACCTACCACCTCAATTGCATTGAGTTAACTAGTTATTACTGATTGTATGAGTTGGTTGGAAATCTAGGAGTTGATCTGTTGGACTCCGATATTGATTGAGATAGCATCAGTTAGCTAGTCAGTTAGGTACATTCAGATCCAATTCATAGATTTGAATTTCTCCTTAATGCACTCAAATTCTTCCTTTGTAAACTAAATTGTAACGCTGGATTTAATTAATGTGAATGATACTATAAATTCCTGAGCTACACTCATCTGTTTCCTGTGTGGTTTGTTTTGTTTAGTTTGTATCTTCATACTCCTTTTACTGCAAATATTATTCAAAACTAATTGCTTGAAGATCTAAATTGCACAGCAATTCTAATATGGTATCAGAGCCTTCTTAGGCAGGTTTCATGTTTGTTTCTCTCCATTGAACATCAGAAGCAGATGGGTTTCCAAAGAAGTCCCCTATGATGATTTGCTAGCTCTAAATTTATTTAAAGCTGTCGAGAGGGCATGAAGGACCCCAAAAATGTTCATGTTGAGAGGAAAATCATGATTATAACTAAGTTCATATGTTTTATTGTTTTACGTTGAAAATTGATAGGTGCTACGTAGCTTGTGGGAAGTTTTGTGATCTCTCAGCTGGAAGAATTATGGATTCTCAATCTCCTACTCCTCAGATCCTCACAACTTCCAATTATCTTTATTGGAGGATTGATATGAAGTTGTCCTTGCACAAGCATGGCTACCATACGATAGTACTTGGAAGGGAGGTCAAGCCCCATCCTGAGCGTGTTGAAAGAAACAAGTTTATAAACCGCTTAGATGAAGCATTCGATTATCTATGCATTTATATATCCAGAGATATCCTCTTCCACCTAGAAGGTTTGAGGACACCCAAAGAATCCTGGGAGAAGCTTGAATACTTGTTTGGAAAACAATATGAGCTTCGGGGACACCTCTTGGAGAATGAGTTGGTAGCCTTACATCTTAGCAGTTTCGAGACTAATGAGCAATTATTTACTAAATTCAAGTCTCTTGCCCTTCAATGCAAACAATGCGGAATAGAACAGAAGGATGAGAAGAATGTCCTTTCCATACTCAGCAAACTCGGTTCTGAGTATTTTATATTTGTTTCTATATTTCATTCCAAGTAGGAGGGCTTCCCTGATTGGAAAATTCCTTCATTATATTATTTTTCTGAGTCCTTAATAAAGGAGAAACAGAAATTGATTCGAATGGGATTCATCAAGACCTCCAAAGATCAATCTCTCCTAGTTACTGACTCTTCCAAAACGCAAGCAAAGGGGAAATCAAAGAATAAGGAGCCAAAAGCAGTTGATTCAAAGCCTAAATAGAATCAACAAACTTCCGAAGGAGCCTCCGAATCTAAGAAAAAGAAGAAGCTCGAGAAGAAGTTATGTCCCTATTGTGAAAAGGGTTACCATCTTTAAGATTATTGTATGAGGAAGCAACTTGATGAAATGTCATCTCTTCTCAACCAGCATAACATTGCTCCCCCATGAAGAGCAAAGAAGCCTAATGAAGAACCACAGACAGAAGATGATGAAATGTGTCATGCTTTGAAAGCTAGCCTTACACAGTCTAAAACATACATAATTGATTCTGGAGCTTCCAACCACATGGTTGCCTCCAAAGAATCCTTCTCATCCCTTACAGTGTCAAAAGGGGCCTAATATTCACATGGGAGATGATTCCCATATTCTGGCAGAAGGAAAGGGCTCAGTCAGAGCGAATCATGGTGAGTTCAAAAATGTCCTCTATGTGCCCTCCCTTGCAGCTAACTTGTTGTATGTTTATTAGATGACTCATAAAGGCTCTCCCAAGAGAGTTACTTTCGATTCAAATACTATTGAGATCACAGAAAAAGCCACTAGATAGATCATAGCGAAAGGTATTGCAAATCACTCTACTAAAGCTTATGAGTTCTCACATTTATTACCTGTATCTTTTCCTACAGCTTTATTGTCCCCTGCTAACAACACCAACAAGATTTAGCATGAAAGATTTTGTCATCTCAATTTCAAATATATGCAGCAAATCCACAATGATAAAATGGTTGAAGGTTTTGCCTCCATCCAAACTTCCAATGGAGTATGTGTTGGTTGCTTGGTAGGTAAGCATCCAAAAAAGAAGTATGATGTTGGGAAGGAACATAGAGCTGACTCTATACTTGATTTGATACATGGTGATGTAGCTGGACCTATGCCCACAAACTCCATTAATGGCTGCAGGTATTTCCTCACCTTTATTGATGATTGTTCTAGGTACTATTGGGTCTACTTCATGAAACAAAAATCAGAAGTTTTTGAGACTTTTAAAGTTTTAAAGGCTATGGTTGAGAACAGTTTCAGTAAGAAAATAAATTCTATAAGATCTGATGGAGGAGGAGAGTACATCAAAGGAGACTTCTAGGATTTATGTGAATCAGAGGGGATTCAAATGGAACACTCAGTTCCATACACACCACAGTAGAACGGTGTAGCTAAGAGGAAGAACATATCATTGAAAGAGATGGAAACATGCCTTTTCCATTCTAAACATCTACCTCCTTCTCTTTGGGTTGAAGTAGTAAAATGTGCTTCGTATTTGCAGAATAGGGTGCCCCACAAGTTAGTGGTTGGGGTCACTCCATTCAAAGTATTGCATGAGTATAATCCCAGTGTCTCTCACCTAAGAGTTTTTGGTTCCAAATATTGGGCCAGGATACCACTTGACAAGAGGAAGGCCTTCAAACCGAAAGTAGCGAATGCATTCTATTGGGATATGCAGAAGATGTAAAATCTTACAAACTGATGGAGGTTGCAACCAGAAGATGCTTCATTGAAAGGAGTGTCCAGTTCGAAGAAGATCAGTTGTATGACACACCTCCATTAGCATAGGAAGGTATAACTATTTCTCCACCTATTTTTGATGATGATGATGTGCTACAGGTTTCAGATTCAGATGAAGAAGATCACATTTAGCATGATCATGTTATTGAGACTGAATCTTAAGAGCTTCTAGATCCAGATCCAATATCCATTCCTAATCAAAAGATTAAACCCATATGGGCTCGAAAGCTCCTTGATGCGGCTAGAAGTGGTGCTGGAAATCTAGAAGACAGAAGAAGAACAAGGTCCCACTATCAGAATGAACATGTTACACTATCTCTCACATATTCTCTCTCTACAAAATGGTGCAGCAAAGTTCCAGGTCGGTGCTACTTGATCATGGCGAATGATCAACTACATGGCTCATAGAAGTAGAAACTTGACCATTACCTACCTTCACCATCCAGAAGAGACAAACAGAGTCAGCAGCTCAGAAGTACATTGAGAGGTTCATAGATGGACCATGTTGTTGCATAGAGCTGCAAATTTGCAGCAGTGTTTTTGCTCAAGTTATTTTTCGAAGGAGGAAGCTTATTTCTTCTAAAGATAGCTTGCATTATGTTATTTTTGCTTATTTTGACTTGGGGGGAGCGGGGGGGAGGGTTCCCATGAGGTTTTCCCCTATTTACTCGGTTGTATTAAGAAGCATTATGTCTTTTAGATTGTATTTTGGGTGACTTATGGCCTTGTTTCTAGGGCCCATAGTTTTCCAATTTAGGATTCAGGGGGGTTATTAGGATTATTAATCCTCCCTTGGTCAAAAATGTCTATTAGATTAATTTAGCCTAAATTAGGAAACTTAATTAATTAAATATTGGGTCCACTAGTACCATTGGGTCCACTTCACGTAATGGGGCCACATATACCAGTTACTAGAGTGTGGCGAACACTGCTAGAGGCTAACTGCCACTTACTGCATGTGCATGCATCAGTTTGGGAACCTCCTAGACCAATCCCTGCATTTTAGGAGCCACTGGGAGTCCCGGCACCAACCTCCATCAATTAGTTGGATTTAGAACTAGTTAGTCTTAGTTAGCTTCTAGTTACTTTCAATTACATGACAATTGGTTAGCTAGCACTAGTTATGCATGGATGCATGTGGAGTAGGCGTCTTTTCACACCTACCACCTCAGTTGCGCTGAGTTAACTAGTTATTACTGATTGTATGAGTTGGTTGGACATCTGGGAGTTGATCTGTTGGACTCTGATATTGATTGAGACACCATGAGTTAGATATTCAGTTAGGTACAGTCAGATCCAGTTCATAGATTCGAATTTCTCCCTAATGCATTCGAATTCTTCCTATGTAAACTATTGTAACACCAGATTTAATTAATCTGAATAATACTATAAATTCCTGAGCTACACTCATTTGTTTCTTGTGTGGTTTTTTTTGTTCAGTTTGTATCTTCATAATTCTTTTACTGCATATATTATTTAGAATTAATTGCTTGAAGATCTCAATTACATAGCAATTCTAATACTAAGTTTATTAGTCTTTCCGTAATTGTATTTCCGTAATGATTTTTCCGCAATGATTTTTCCGCAATGATCTTTTCGAAATTTATATTTCTACAATGATCATTCCGCAAATAGCCTTTCTCAATGATCCTTCAAAAATTTATCTTTCCGCAAATAGACTTCCACAATGATCATTCTGTAACTAGTCTTTCGCAATGATCATTCTACAAATAAACTTCTGCAATGATCCTTCCGCAATTGTGGGTTGCGAATTGCGGGTTTCCTTTCAAGTTTTTCGAATTAACCTTCTACATTTATCACTCTGCAATTTCCATATGACTCTCAAGGAAGTCATAGCCGACTTGACTAGCCGAAGAAAAGGAAGCATGGCCTGAATGTTTTGGAATCGACTCCTTTTGCAACTAGTAAGGATTAAAACTCAGAATGTGAATATTCAGTCTCCTAGTTGGTGTCTAACTTTTTTGCTGATTATCTTTATCTTTATCTTTATATATATATTCTCTTTTATCTTTTCTCTTTTCTATAAGACAAGGGGCCAATGCCCACGACCATAAATGCTTTTTTTATATACATACCTGCAAATTATACGAGAGGAGGATGACTCCCTAATATACTCAGTCTTGTTTTGTTGTATTCCATGTATGGAAAGGGTCCTCTAGATCTTTATACCTTTCTTTTTTTTGAAGTGTTGATGTGTGGGGATTGATAAAAACAATTCCCATGCATATCTTTTTTTAAATACACCCTTGGCTAGAGTGTGTTTTGGCTCAAAGGGGTGGTCTCAAGGGAGATCGAATCCACTCATAATCAATGTCGTTTTCTATGAATTAAGATATAGATGTTTTTGTTTGTGTGAAAAATGGTTGATCTTTGTATAGAGGAACCATAACTAAGATTGGTTTGCTTGCTAAATAAGTAGAGAGGCAATCTTTGTATAGAGGAGCTGCATTTAAGTTTTAGTTTTATGTAGGTGTCATGAACCTCTAAATTCCATAACAAAAAAATGATATAACATATAATCATAAGCACATCTTTATGTTTCTAGCATGCATTAATTATTATGGTGTGAATATATATGTCGTTGCTTCTATAGTCACTTACACAATTCTTAAAACTTTTCTATGACAGGTTGCACAACTATGGATGTTTACAGAGTTTAACAGCATGTTGTTGCCATGCCTAAAGGTGATGTTTTTGTTCTTTTTACACATTTATATTGTTTATGGTTTACAAAAGGTTTGCTTATCCCTAAGGCTAAGTCTTGGACTTCATCTCCCGCCTTAACTCTTAAAGCATGATGCTTTGGTTGTAAGATAATATGCCTGGGAGACTAAGGGTATACTCTTGATCCCAACATTTACATGTAATAAGGGTTTAAAGGACCCAATGCTTAACCTTGGTCCTAAAATGCAAGGTTATAACATAACAATTGAAAGGACCCAATGTATAACCTTGGTCCTAATGTGCAAAGGATAACATGTAATATGGTTTAATGTGTTGATTTCTATGTTTAAACATTATGGGCTATGGGGTTTACACCATAGTCGATCCTTGGCATGAATGCAATGATTGATATGTTAAGAGATATTGGTCCTGTGTTATGATGGTTATAAAGTTTGTACTGTGGTTTGACCTGTAAATTAATTAAAGTATTGTCCTGGCTGTGAGTTGACAACGCAACAATGCCTTAAAGCATTGCTTGAGAATCAATCTCAATTGTCCACCTGTACATCATGATAGCAAGGGTTTCGTTAGGGTTTAATGTGTCGATAGTTTTGTCTGAACCCTTCATTTTTTTGGTTATTCGGTCTGTAATCTTGGGAGTGGAGGCTCGGCCGTGTCATGGCAATTTTATGAGGTTCTAGTGTGGAAACCTGTCAGTCGTTAATGGCATTCTTCCTGGTTGATTCCCAAGGTGTAAAGGAGGTATTATCGACGTTAATGGTCATTGATAGCTTGTGTCATGTCCCCTTAAATTGACCATTAAAAGTGTTGACCATGCTAAGGTCCTAGGGGCTCAAGTTTTTATTAATTATTCCTCCTAGGATAAATTTTTACTAATAATTGTTCGAAGGCATGTATTTAATTTTATTTCGGCAATTTTATTTATTATGCACAATAATGATGTGGAATTAAGGCTGCCATGTCAAGAGGGTGCATTGGGGAAAGCTGGTAAACTTTCCTTGGTAAAAATAAGAAAGTCCATGACAAAAGCAAGAAAGAGAATAAAGGGAAGTTTCCTAAAAGCAGAAAAAGCAGAAAGAGGTAAAAGCAGGAAAGTTATTTTTAAGGAAAGAAAGAGTTTCCTTATGAGCCAAGAAAAGCATAAAGTTGTCATAACTCAAAAGAGGCATCTTTTGACTAAGGGAGGGCGCAGTTTCTGATTGTGAAGGATTATTTGGAATTAGAAACAATTCCACATGGTCCAACTTGCCTAATTTCCCAAAGGGGGCGCTTTTGTGGCTAGGGTTAGGTCATCCATGGGGTTGACTTGCTCTCACAGGTCACCATTGGCCTCAACTTACTAAGCAGGTCATTGATAAGTCTATAAAAGATAAATTCAAACCCATTGATTCAGTTTGGATGATTTGATATTGTGTTTATGCTATGTGAGCATACTCTCTGAGTGTTGTGCCTCAGAACATTGGGTGATGGTCCCCAAACCCCTCCTCCCTTCTCTTCTATCTCCCTTTCTATCTATTGCAGGTCTGGAGCGCTAATTTCAGCCATTGAAGATTATTCCACAAGTTATTACAGCCTCCATCAAGTTCAGTTCGAAATCTAGTGAAGCCCATGCTTCACCTATGTTCACAGCCCCTTGCTGGTCAAGATTCGGGCCTCCTGCCCCTTAATTTTGGAAGCCTTTTGTAATGGTCAGTAAA
>LPNX010259462.1:0-63352 GCA_001517045.1 Pseudotsuga menziesii
ACTACAAATTTTTAAAAATCCGACAGCATTTTTGCTTGCCGGTACACATTTTAAACATGCAAATTATAAAAATATAAATTTACTAAATTTGAAAACAAAACTATACAAACATACATTTACTAAATTTCAAAACAAAATTATTAAAATATACATTTACAAAATTTTATAAATTTATAAAAAAAAAATTTAAATGGTTACCTCTTGGCTCCGACATTTTGAGGAGGTGGGGTTGCTTTTGCTAGATTGTCGTTGTCCCTCGGTCGAGCTGCGTCCCTCGGTCGAGTGATTGAAAATGACGTTTGGGGCCCGCGCGGCCCCTATTTATAATTTTTTTTGAGAAGGTACCTCGACCGAGGTATATACCTCGACCGAGGTATATACCTCGACCGAGGTACATTTTTTTGATTTTGGCAAAATGTGCTTGCCAAAAAGTGTTACCCAGGTCCATGGATTCACCCTAGTAATTTTTACTATTTGAATTTATACAGTGTTATTAGGTGAATAAAGTATTCTATTTCTCTCAAGTGGTTATTATCTTTGGATAACCTATTGTTTTGTATTTGAATGATTTTTTAGAATAATTTTAGCTCTGTATTTATTTTATTTTTAATAAATAATTATTTATAGGTGTTATATTTTTGTGTTAAGAATAAGAATATGAATATGTTTTCAGAGATAAAAACCTATCTTTTGTAAACCCAAGGTAATTCTTGAGGGTTACAGTAAAAACATATGTGTTTCAGAACATAATGTAAATGTAAACTTTAAATAAATAATTACAATGTCCTATGAAGTACTAGCTAGGTTAACCCTAAGTACTACTTTTATTGTTCCTATATTTATTTATTAAACTTTATTTATTGTATTTATAATAAATATTAATATTAGTAATAATTCTGTGATTAATATGATTACTAGTGATTAATATATAATCTATTATTTTCCTGTAATTAGATAATACAATTACTCCCAGTAAACAGAACAAGTACAGCTAAATTTCTGTAAATAAATCATATAAATCTATAGAAGAATTCATTTCCATTTTACATTCAGAGTTAATAAACAAATCTACACATCTAACTTAAACAACCAGCTGTACTAGAGTACTTCCTTATACAAGGCATGGAAAAATACAGTGTGGTAATTTCTTTCTATTCATTTTTTATTTAACAATTCCCTACTGTTTTAAATATAATCTACTAATCTCTAATTTTATCAATAAACAATGCTCTTTTCTTCATAAACCCTACTAAAACAATAATGTGCATATCTTGAAAACTAGTAATCTTTTTTTGAAAACGGTAGATAAACTTTAAATAAACCTGAACAAATAAAAACATGTGAATGGATGAGGTGATAACAACTTAAGGAGGTTGTTCCCCCCAACCAACTATTGGAGAAATCTTAGTATGCACGTTCTTAGGACCCCCGAGCCTGTTTCCTGGTCCTCCTGGTAGAGTACTGGGTGAAAGAAGTAACCTTGAGATCCTTTGTCACTTTACTGCATATACAACAGTAATTTAGCCCTGCTCACAGCAGTAAGAACTTCAGCTTAGAGTAGCTACACAAGTTCAATCTTCAAGAAGTTAACCCCTCAAACTCACTTCAACAAGTCCCCTCCATCCAATTTATCATGTTCACTTCATTCACTCAGAATGATCACAATTCTAGAATGAGAAGCCCCGGCTGTCTTCAATGGGAAGTTTTATATCAATGTCTAGGTATTTTGGGTCAATTTTTACTTAATGAGCCACCTGCTCCTATTCCAATTTCTTGGGGAATCATGACCACAATTATAGGGAAGTTTCCACCTGCAACAATTAGAAGTAGTTTGAGGATGCTACCACTTGTCAGTATACTCTCCACCCAGTCTCCTCCACCAAGTGACCAGTTAACACTCATTTAACAACTTCCCTAAGCTGTTGTCTCATCATTTATTTATTTATTAATAAAATATTCTACAATACATTAATTATCCTTGACCCCACTTGGTCATCAATTACAAACTTTATCATAAAATATAACATAATGTTCTTCAATGACATTAAATCGTTTTGCAAATTGGGCCATGCGACACACAAAGTTCCTTGACCTCTTGAATATTCTATGTAGTTTCATTCATGGCCCGACACCAAGCGTAGTTTGGGTAGGTTGACATCTACCTCGCCAAGTCGAAATTATTGCTTCTAGAAGCATGTCATTTGTGATTCCCTCTTTTGAGAAGTCATTGTCGTAGTAAGTGCGACAACTTGTTTCAACCTATGACTGTCGTCCTACCATGTTCTTTCTTTCTACTATGTCTCATTGACTTTGTTTTTTAGCTATGTGATGGTATTCTTGGAGTTCTTGAGTTGGTCAAACACCGCACACTCTCTTGTCTCCATCTCATCTATTGCAGTCTATTGAATACTATGCAGTATTTACATCAAGACTACAAAAAAATATAGACTCACATGACCAATACCCTTGATCATGGCACTATGTTATGGCGTACCTAAGTCAATTTCCTTGGAAATTGCTTGGATCTTTCTATGTGGCAGCATCAAAGCTACCTCAACAAGTCACACCTCAGATGGGCCAACTTCTTCTTGCTACACAACCAGATATGGTTCTCGGTTGACAACTACTCAAACTTATTTTACATCAACACAAAGAGTCTACAGTAAGTCTGTAATTCCACTGACCAAGAATATGCGTTTCATTTGTTGGGCCTAGGGATGGGAAGGTAGAATTCACTTAGAATTCTACCTAAGTATGGAGAAGAGATAAAGAAGAAGAAGAAGGAGTCATGACATAAGCAGTGAAAGGAAGGAAGAACAAGGAAGAGGCACGCTAGAAGAGGAAGTTATGCCAGAAGAGGAAGTCATGACAGAAGGAAGCAGCGCAACAAGGGAAGGTGTGATATAATGACAATATCAGAAGGTGTGCAAGTAGCATAATGACTAGAAAATGATAGTAAGGTGTAACAGTTGGAAAGAGACGGGCCTTATAGATCATGGGTACAAGTTAGTCTAGAGCTGGTGGAAACCACATGTATGAAGTTATCTTTTTAAGTCAAGTCGTTAGTGCCTCCCGTTAGGTGTTACTACAATAGGAAAGACATGATGTTGGCTAGATATAGTAAGTCAGATGAGAAAGCAATAGAAAATGAGTCTATAAGGAGTCTGTAATGAGTCTGTAACGAGTCCGAAATGAGTCTATAAAATAAGGAACCCAAGTTGTATGGGTTTTAGATTCTCTACTATTAAGATTTACTACTATTTGCTTCTTGGTTGTTGGCTCTATATTGTTAGACTGTCATTTTCTCTTTATATTGTCTGTTGATATTGTTGAGTGCATATGAGTTGAAGAATCTGTATCTGAGTGCGCATAAGAATAGGAGAGGTTGAGTTGATCCAAGTTGTGTGCGGATCATTAGTAAATCTAAGTAGGAAGAGATCAAATATAAGATCAGAGAGCATGAGAAGAAGGAAGAGTCTATAAAGAAATAAAAGAAGAACTAGAACAAAGTCTGTAGCTTAGTGCACATATGAAAGGTGCATATATTTCTCATGCAATATGAAGAGCACCTTTGTAGTTTTTTCCTGGATGGATTTCCACGTTATATTCTGTGTATATGTGTGAATGTTGAATGTGTTTGAGTTACTTGTGTAATTGTTGCATTGAATGGATGGTTATATATTTGCTTATAAATGAATAGATGTATATCAGTCACATTGTATCAATTGAATACGATTAAGTTGCGGAAATATTGTTGTTATAATAAGTTGCACATGAGAAGTTGGGTCATAGTCTAACTGTTCACATCAAGCATAAATAATCCACCCACATGCTAGGTTGAGCACCTTGTTAAGGGATTGATGTACCAGAAATCCCCCACCCAACTACAGAAACATGGTTCTAGCAGTTACACATCAAGATGGATATCTTGGGTGAGACGACATCTGCGTCAGAGATTCTATCGACTGAGCTCTGCTCTGTTGGGATGATATCTTGGGCTTTGTTGCATTGAGCAGAAGGGACTGAACCTGGGTCAAGATCCTTGGAGGAGGGAGAAAAGAGAACATCAAATCCTTTTGTAAGTTTCATTTGCCACTTCTTCCATTCAATCCGAAATAATATTGTAGTCATCATTTGTAATATGTTACGTCGGCCTTTCACTTCTTATGACTCTTCTTGGATTGTTCATATATTTTTCTCTTATCTCCCATTTCTGGATCTGTCAAGGTATCACTAGAGTCTTCTTTATTTTCATATGGAGAACTTCTTGGTCTTTTTTCTCCTTGCGGATCTACTTCCCGATTTCTTGATGTTCCATCTTGTCACAACTCAATTTCAACAGATAATTGATCATTTGTGATAGGTTGTCTTCACTCGTTGGGCTAGTTCTGAACAAATGTTTCAATATCATTGAGTTTTAGGGTCTCGCCGCAATTGTCGAAAGATATGGTGATCCCCCAACAAAAATATTATAATTTTGTGAAACCACTATACCGTCACTTCAGTAATCCTTTCCTATTTACTAATGTAATACCTCAGTGCCTCACCTTGTAAATAGAATTCAATATTGTTATCCCTCTATCGTTGTGGATTGTCCTTATCATACCAAAGATTATGGTATCGTGCCCCTCGACATGGTACAAGTACACCGACATCGTGATAATCTAGTGGCTCTTCCCATGCGACAAATGAGATCAAAATTAAAATCCATGAATAGTTAAAAGGATTACAATTTTCTTGTGCATCTGTGGAATCCGCTAGAAATTCATTCAATAATTAGGTCGACCAACTCATGTGGATTCCCGCAAAACACTACACTGTCGCAACAATTGTTCCAGCAGTAGACTGGTTGGGTCACATCTTCCTTAGTAGTTTGGTTGATAAGACTTTGATGGTGAACAATGTCATTGATAGAGGCAATGGAGAAGCCTCTCTTATCTTTGGACAAGTTATATTTTTCTTTCATTCTATTGGTGAGGTATGTATCATGTTCCTTTCCATTAAAGAAGGGCATTGGGTCGACCACTGCAAGAGAAATTCCTGTTAGTGAGGCTATTAGGTTGACATCCACTGAAATTTTTCGATCCAACAAGAGGCATCCTCCATGGAAACAAACTAATAATTGCTTGACACATGTATTTACTTTTGCAGTGTGACCAAAATGTGGCATATGAATCGACAACAATAATCCTGAATTGTATAATCCTCTTGCAAACTCCATTGGCTAGCATGTGAATTGGTCCATTTTAAGTCTCTCGCACAGTAGTCATGTACCACGACATGACAAGTTTAGGGAACTTTTGTAGATCATGGTCTATGAATCCCATCTTCTTCAAGTTTGGAAAAGATGTTTCCAGTGACATGGACTCCTTTTGGGATGGCTAGATTTACCAACGAATATTTGGAATTATTACTAATAATGAATTTAGGTTCTTCATATGGCCTTGGCGGGACATAACTATGGAACATGGTTGTCGACCCATATCATGTTGCTTCGACATCATGGGGAAATTTTATCCTTTGTTTATGAGAAGTTTTGTGGTAGTCCATTTTCTTCTTGATGGGCTGACTAGTTTCAGTCGTGAAACAACTTCTAGAGGCTCTTAAATAATAGGAATGGAAAGAGGAACATCCATTCCATATGCATGAATAGTATTGGTGCTTGACACAGGGATCCCCATAACAGTCAGATAAATTTGGCTTCAAAGTAGTCGCAAACAGATAGCTCGACTCAAGAAGTTAGTCAATTGGATGAAAATGAATGAACATACTTCAGCATGAAGATGAAATAGGTTTACGCATGCCAAAAGTTTTTAGCTTATGTGGGTCTACAATTAATGGAGAAAGTGGCGACTAATTATGTCACATGGAGCAATATTTCCAATCATCGCAATAAAAACGTCAATCAAACCATCACTTCATTTGTTAGGACAACATGTAGTTATTTGCATTAATGACAGATGTGACCAAAAGCATGCCACTAAAATATCCCATCACCTCAAATTAATTGTTATCTAAATGTCACTTGCGATAAAAGTCCATCGTGTGACAACAATATGTGACAACATTCTATACTTGTGAACAAATTTATTGCGATAGAATTATAGTTTGTGACAAAATTCTATGCTTGAGACAAAAATTGTCTTGCAACATGCGTATAGTCTGTGACAACATTTTATACTTGCGAAAAAATAATAAACTTGCAATTTTTTTTTATTTTTTTCCGTCTTTTTTTCAGTCGACCAGAGCACGTTTATCTTGATAAGGATTTAGCCGACTTCCATTTATGAACCCCTTGAAGGGTGTACCATCTAACTTCTGTAATTGGATTGCACTTCCTTCAGTGATACATATGACAACATCTGGTCTTAGCCAATGTGTTGGAAACTTTCCATGATGCTTAAAAATTTACTGTCATATAGGAGGACAAGATATTTGATTTAGAACTGCTTAAACTTAATGTGACGGTCATGCCAAGATTTCAGTCACTCCTTCTCGACACGCTGATGATAGCCTATGAAAAAGCGATCTTCTTCCAAATGTACCAGCTACGACAATCTTTCCTCTACAACACCAACATATGTCATCTATGTAATCGTAGCTATCCTGAGACTAGGTACAATATATTCTAGTGGCATGACAACTTCTTGTACATAAACCAATCTAAACAGAGTTTGTCATGTCAACTTTTTGCATGTTGTGCGATAAGCCCATAATACCGCAGGTATCTTCTGATCACAATCATCCCTTTGAACATTACATATTTTTGTCAATACATTCTCCAAGTTCTTATTGAATGCTTTGACAACACCATTCGCTTGTGGGTGATATGGTGTTGTCTTTTAGTGCTAAAATTGAAACTCGTCAGTTAATTTCTCTATCAAATTATTCACAAAATGTGTACCTTGATCGCTTACCAAACTTTGTGGACATCCAAATCGGGTCACAACATGGTCAAATAAAAATATTGCAACAGTCGCAACAAGTGATAGTCCTTTACTGGTGTTTCTTTAGCCGATCTAGTTAAGTAGTATGTCGCAATGATTAAATAAAGTGCACCTGTTCGTTTTCCTAGTGGGTTAGTGGGACCCACAAATTCAACCACCCATTTATCAAATGTCTATAAAGTCACTTGCAATACCCGCAACATCTCATCTCGTCGCGACAGTTTTCTAGTTCTTTGAAAATATCACCTCTACGACAATAATCCCTAGCATCCGCATGCATAGTAGGTCACCATAATTATGCCCATAATATCTTACGCACTGTTGATTTCTTGCATAGTGACCTTCTGCGACACCAGCATTTGCTTCAATTAACACCAATGGTCGCTTAAAATATTCATGTCTAATTTTTTTTCTAAACATCTAAAAATTTAAGAATAAAAAAAAATACACTTCCAAAACTTGGATCTTTATTATGGCTGGCCCTTTCGAACCGACCATTTGCACCGATCGGACGATCGCGGTCGTCGAACGTGACCGCTCATGCGAGCGCGGTCGTCCGATCGGTGCAAATGGTCGGTTCAAAAGCCGACTCCCTTTATTAATACTTGATACATCCAAGGCTAAAATAAATGTATCCTAATACTAAAAAAATAATTCTCTCTATATATAATAATAAATCTGTTGTTATAAAAATCCAGTTTATATTAATTAAGTTTCATTGTGGTCACGCTGGGAATTCAAGCCTTCATGAAATTCTGAAGACAGTTGGGGAGAAAAACAGTTTATTGTTTTTTTTTTCAAATACTTGCATCGTAACTAAGTCATTCTTTTCTTTTAATATATCATTTTTTAAAAAATGTGAATCCCCACTAGTTTCTCTTAATTATTTAAAAATAAAATTAAAAGGGTAAAGAAGTCTGGAAACTTCCCATAGAAACCCCTAGAACAGAGGGCAAAGGAGCGGAAACATCTGATAGAAACCGCTAGAACAGTCTCGTGGATCATAGAAATAACTTTTCATTCTTGAACATTGAAGCTAATGCTATAAGTGCTCCGCTATCCTCCGCACATCTCATCAACAAGTAATCGCAAAGTCTGAAGATCTCGCATTCGCAGTTCGCCAAGTCTTAGAATATCTCGCATTCGCATTTTCTTTAAAGCTATACTCATATCATTACAGCCATGTCTCTCATTCCTCGCTTCTTTGGCAGACGGTCCAGCGTTTTCGATCCGTTCTCACTGGATTTATGGGACCCTTTCGAATCTGGGAATTGTCCATTTTTGGGGGATCTAGCTGGGCGCTCTGCAAGGGATGAAGTAACGGCCATTGCCAATACTCAACTAGACTGGAAAGAAACTTCTGATGCACACATCTTCAAGGCTGATCTTCCAGGTATTTATCAGACAGATTCTGTTCCTTTTGCTAACTATTGCTTAGATTTGTGAAGCGCCCGGGATTTACCTTATTGTTCGTGGCAGGTCTGAAGAAAGAGGAGGGAAATATCGAGGTGGAAGACGGCCGAGTTTTGAAGATCAGCGGTGAACGCAAGAAAGAAGAAGAACAAAATAACGACAAGTGGCACCGCATTGAGCGCTCTCACGGCAANAAGAGGAGGTAAATATCGAGGTGGAAGACGGCCGAGTTTTGAAGATCAGCGGTGAACGCAAGAAAGAAGAAGAACAAAATAACGACAAGTGGCACCGCATTGAGCGCTCTCACGGCAAATTTCTTCGGCGTTTCCGGCTGCCGGAAAATGTCAAGGTGGAGGAGGTAAAGGCTGGGATGGAAAACGGAGTGCTCACTGTCACGATCCCCAAGCAGCCTCAGATTAAACCTGAGGTTAGAGCCATCGAAATCTCTGGTTAACCGAAAGAAAAAATTGCTGGTATGGCCCTTGGGGCTGTGTACGGATGTTACCCTCATCCGACCATTGTGTCCTTTTGGCCATTGGCGAGGGTCTGGTGATTTAACAGTAAATGTATTTACCAAATGGGTGAAATAATAATAAAATATTGATTCTTGAATCTTAACCATAATGATTGTGCTTTCTTCTTACTTAACTGGATAATCTCATGAAATTTTAATCACAATTGACAAATAGAGTTATTAATGAATCATGGCGCACATAATTTTTTTTTAAATTTTACCAAGATATCATTTAATTTCTTTGTTAAAAATATCTTTCCTAACATATCGTTGCCCTAGCATAATGTTTTGTTTCCATGAAAAATGCTTTTCTTTTCTTTATTGAAGTATAAGTAAAGGTAGGACAAAGACAAAATAAATTGCAAAAAAAACTAGCATGAGCCAAAGAGAAAGAACGAAGTATGAGAAACCTCCCAAAGAGAAAGAGCCAAGTATATCGTAGTCAAAGTTATATGATGAAAATTTGCAAATAAAAAGATATCAAGAAACCTCCCAAAGAGAAAGAACGAAGTATGAGAAACCTCCCAAATAGAAAGAGCCAAGTATACCACAAATATGATGAAATATGATGAAAATTTGCAGATAAAAAGATATCAAGAATCTAAATTGAACCACCAAATCTCAGAAAAAATGGTTTGAATACTACCTTTCGAAGCATGTAACCATTACACCAGAACTCGAAGAAAAAGTAACCATCAAGTGCCAAAAGAGCCTTCTCAAACAACAAGTCTGCTCTCTGAAGACTTGAGAGAAGGTGATGTTTTCAAACGGTAGAATTGCCATAAGTTTGGATATTATCCAAACCAACACGACAAGCGAACTAAAGGAGAAGCCAAAGGGAGAGGAGCTCCCTCTTGGCATTGGTGTCATGGATACATCACATCCAGAGCTTATAAAAACTGACCTCATCTATCAATAGTAGCGCACCAACCCCACTTAACTCGGAGTCCCTTTGTGAGAACCCATAAAAAAACCCATCAACCTATTTGAGGGAACTAGTGCTTCGTAAAATCTAGATTTGTTTTCTGTCGAGCAACCAATTTTATCATCATGACAAAATTCAAAGAAAACAGTTGAACCCTTCAATTTGATGGAAAGAGCAACTGGAAGAGCATTTTCAAAAATCCTTTTATTTCTGCATATCCAAATTTCCCATAAGATGAAACAAGGAAAGGCTTTCTAGGGAGGAGCCTTGTTTTTCCATGTAAAAAAACAGTGGGATAAGGAATCGTCGGACCAATCAAAGGATCCTTTTCAAATGCGCTCGACGTTCAACCAAACTAAAATAGAGAAATTGCAGGAGACAAAAAAGATGAAAATTTGATTTCAGCCAGACCGCACATGATACACCGTATAACATATCATTCTCCATGTCGATGAAACAATCGAGGTGATTAGCAATGAATTCCAAGGCTTCTTTGTTCTACAAGAATAGAGGGAGACCCAATAGGAGAACCCACATGTGTCGAAACTTTAGACCTTCAGTCGCATGATCAAACCCGAAGTGCCAACACTGCAACATGAGGATATCATGCCCCTTTAGTCAAGGTCGCTTGAGGAAAAACGAAGCATGGGCTTCAGTCCTAAAGGAAAAACCATACCACCCCTTGTGGAACACAAATATTGTCGGGTTGTATCCTAGAATGAGGGACCAAACCCTAGAGGCCCAGTCCTCGATCTCCCTATAGGCCATTTCCTTGTAGCTGAATTTTCCAACCAAACCCCTTAATGACATGCCAACCACCTCTTCCTAGTTGACCCCTATGACTAAGGTCATCCGGTCTTCATCAAGTTGTAGTTTCCATTGTCCAAACCTCCCTCTATTAGGTTTCCTTAAATATTTTCTCTTGTAGTCTTAAGCAGTCGAGACAACCTTGTCAACCACCTTTTGAGGACTCACACGAGGGCGTGAAGGATGAAACATGTTTTTTTCAGTTTCGGTTATTTTTTTTAATAGCCAAAGGAACTCCTCCATTTGAACCGCTAGGTCCATACCGCTCAACATTAGGTCTAGTTTCGACCGCCACCAAACGAGTATGTTCCAACCTGAGAAACCCTAAAGATGGTAGAATAGGAGAATGACATGACACCACCAAATTTATACTCCGGGGAGATAGGGACAGTTGGACCATGTTCCAGAATCCAAGCAACAAACTGTGACCTTAGTGTGAGATGTGAATAACCAACACCCGAGGGAAAGTCAAAACAAAACACTGCTTAAACGAACCCGAGGTTTACCAAGGCAAAAAAAGTCACATGCTTAACTAACACCAGAAATATAAATCCCCCAAAACATGGGCATTCAGGGATTAAACCCTATATTATGTTGGTGAGACACTTCTTTTGACAGATAAAACCCCAGAAAGAAAAAACCTAAATAAATACAGGGAGACTTACCATTCTCCGGAAAAGAGAAAATATCTGACAAAGATGTAGCAAAGTCGCGAATAAATAATGTTTATTTATTTATAAATGAAGTAGAGAATATTCATTTATACATAAAATGGCATCAACCTTGGAATTTTACCATCAATATAAACCCATGACATTGACATTACAATTTGGAGATGAATAATTTTTCGTTCTCTATACTTCTTGAATTATTGGGAAGGTACAATAGACTTGGACCATGTTTGTTTCAATTCTGGAGAACATCCTTGGTTAATGCATAGTTTGGTTTTCAATTTTCATAGATCACTACTCTACCATGTCAATTTCAATTCTTGATCATCCTTCAATGAATTTCTCTTCAAGTTGTCACTTATCTTTAATGGAACCATCACCACAACCTCTTTATTCTCACCTCGCCAGCATTGCCAATTTTGCTAACCAATCAAGTTTCCATTAAAGAAAACAATGTATCATACCTTTCAAATAATATGAAACATTGTGTACTAATTTTTTCCCCATCTACTCTACCATTGATAAAGGTTTTATATATTTTTAAAATAACACATATTTCTCTGTTTTTTATATACGATGATTTATTTTTGTCACATTCATAAAAATATAAATTTGGGGTGAATGTCATCAAGCTAACTATCTATTGCATCACATCTTTGCTCCTTCTTGTAGTCATTAATATTCAAAGGAATATCTATATACATTTTTTTAAGTCCTCTTTATGGAAGGAAACCACCCAAAAGTGCATGTAACATACTCCTTTGCTTATAAATCATCAACACCATTGGCAGCTATAAAAGTTTGCTACATATTAATTTTCATTTTTATGCTTGGCTCTAATGACACAAGATCTCCTAGGAGAACAATAATCACCCCCCAATGCAACATTGAATGTTGCAGCGGGTGATTTGTTGGTTGTTGGATCTCAAGTTGCTTGAGATCTAATGACCAACAAAGCACTCGCTACAACATTTGATATTGCATTATGGGGTAATTATTGCTACCCGATCTCCTATGTCTCACTTGCAAATGACATGATATTGAGATCTCCTTACATCTCACCTCATTAGGTGAGTCTAGAAGAAAGATCTTTCTATTTTAATGCCTCTTAAAGAGCATGTTCTCTTTTCCTCCATTATAGATCTACTCAAATCTTCATTAATCACCTGAAATAAAATTGAAGATAAACAATCCATAATATAGTTCACCATTTGCACACAAAATCTAATATGTATTTAGGATAACTATCAAATAAAGAGAGCTATCACGATCTGGAGCTCTTTTGAGTCACTCTTATGGCTTTAGGCATTTTCCTTCCATGTAGGAATCCAAGCAATTTCTTTTGAGATGTATTCTCTCATAATATTTTCTTAACCTTAACTTTCCTTAATTTTGCAATTATCTTATAAATGGAGATATAGCCCTAAAGTCATCAAACGAGCTTGAATTGTCCTTCTCTAGAATTGAGGTTAAGAAGGTTGAATTGAAGACACCCAAGATATTCCTAAGCTTCCTTGAATCCTCCACACTCTTTAACAATTCCTCTTTCAAAATTTCATAAGTCTAAAAGAATTTCATAGTGCACCAATTTAAGATATTACATGTTATAAGCCATTAAAATGAGACACCCATATTTCTATTATGTATTTCAATGACTTCGCTATGGAACCATCATCCTTTTGCAACTACAAAATAACATTAATATGTTTTTTATGATTTGCATAATTATGAAAATAGTCTGAGTATTTTCATTTCTACTAGTTTTCCATAGGGCCCTACATTTTAGTCATCATCAGGATTCTTTGTTTTCTAATAGTTTGATCTTAGCTTGTTCCACTAATTTTAAATAATTTATAGAATTTTCATCAAAATTCCTTTAAAATCCTATTCATATACATTTTCATATTTGTTTCTCCCTTGTAACTAATTGCTACTAATCTCAACCTCTCTTTGTATTTTCCTAGTTTGATATTGCATTCTTAAATTTCTTCATATTAGTTACAAACTACTTGTAAACTCCCTTAAGGATACATCATACTAATTGACCCATTTTGAGTAGATTAAATTATAAAAAATATCATCTTCTAATTATTTGGAGTAAAATTCAAAGGTGTTTGGTGGTTTAATATCTTTATTTTTAATTTGATGTGTCAGTTGGAGTTGGTTAGAGACACCACCTACCTCTACCCAAGATATTATCCTCCTAATCTCATTCAACACAAGATAAACAATAAAATTATCTAGCCTCTTAAATATCTCCTCCTCGATTTCCATGTTCATCTAAGTAAGAGTTAACTTTATTGTTTATACATCAAATAATTTCACTACTTCACATTACAATGGAAAAATAATTTTTTCAATGGGTACTCCCTAGTTGAGTTTCCCCATACTAAATCCTTTTCCTGAACTAGTTGAGGTCCACCCTACCCCACCCACCACCCCCCCACATAAAAAAATACAGTTTTTTGGAAACACTGCTCCAAAAGCTCTTCCAAAAATATACTTTTTCCTCAGATGTTCCATACATGCTAACTACTGATAAAGTCTCTCCTAGCTCTTGAGAATAGAGTTATGCTCCAATTCCTAACACCAAAAACATAGAATTTATCATCATCATAGGTCTCTTCTCAAACCTATTAATTGATATCCAGAATGTCATTTAGCATCAACATCTAAAAACTCCCAATTTCTTTAAGATTTAGACTATTCTTCAATTAGTTTTTTAATCGTTAGAACCTTTAGTTTGTGGAGGTCCTTGAGCCTACTCAAGGCAAGTTTTTTTAACAATTTTCCTAGTCCTCTTAATTTAAGTTACTTAAATATCATAAAGACACCTTCTCTAGGTATTTCCTTGTTCTAAGGTTCCCTTGAAGGGTTCTTTGTTTGTCTTCCTTAAATTTCCTTAACACTTGGCCTTGGGATATGGACACGTGGTGATTTCTTCTACTTTTGGTGTGTGAGGATTCATTCCCCACTTCTCTATGTAAATGCTCTTGCACTTCTCCCTCTACAATTTCTACCCCTTTTTTAATTATAGGTGGTATTGAGAAGTTCTTTCTATTAAAAATCCTCTTTTGTATCCAAGGGAGAAAGAAACCCCAAGTCCCAATGGAATCCTAACCTAGAAACCTAAATGAATACGATTCCCCTTCTAGTAAAAAATCCATTCCCAAGCATATGATATCCCCTAGAGGAAAACCATTCCATTCCTTTACCTTCTTCCCATCCATAATATTCTTACTAAGAATTTGTTTATGCAGCTCCAACCATGATGATAAATTAGAAGACATATTCACTTCAAAATTTTCTAAAGCATTTGGATGATATGATGAACAAAATAAATTACTAGGTAACTTAACTTTAGTGTAATATATGACACCTTTAGCTCCTTGCATCTCCTGTTCTCAATAATATTTGAAATTTTATCACTATGTGGTCGTAACCCTTGTTCAAAGTCCCCCCCCCTCTAATTTGTAACTCATCTAGTCCATTTTCCCACCCATGGTGGTTTGAAAAATAATTATTCTATCCAACGCATTGAAATGAAATTGTTCTTAATCCTTTAATTCCAATTCACAATCAACTTTGACATTTTTTGGTACCTTTTCTACCTGCAAACTTGCCTCTTCCTTCTTCTTTATTCCTTACCATTATACTTTAATTTGCAGTTGTTTTCCAAATTTCCATATACATAATGTCACAGACATACAATTTGCTCAAACTTTTTTCTTTCAAACTTCAAAATTCTCCAAACTTTGCGTCGCCTCTTTGAGGTCATATAAAATTGCCTTACCTTGACCATAGGTGTTTAACCAACCTATGTTTACTAAAACTAGACTATGATTTTTCTCCTAAGTCCTACCCATAACTTTGCCTTAGAATACACACCATCAAATGAAGCTAAGTCCTACTCAACTGCATTCATTTAAAGGTGAGGAATGCATCCAATTGCAACCTTAAACATCCCAACAATACCTATGTTCAACAATTTCAACACTTAGCCAATTTCACATTTTGACCAACAATAAGCATCGCATAGATTGGAACAACATTCGTTTCATTCCACAAAGTCACATGACACATGTGCATGTATAGTCGGGAATCCAAGTTGAATGCCTTATCACTTTAGTAATGAGAATGATGTTTACAATTTACAACAAGGGAGGTAAGCAACATGCATACTCCTCTTTTACAACCGATATAAAGAATCCAATGCAAAAAATCCTCTTTTCAGTGTCCAACAATTATGCACTAACCAATCCATAAATCTATTGTAGGCCTACCACTTGTAGATCTTGTTCACAACATTTTATTTTACCTAGAAAACCCATGCGTAACCCTTTACTTTGCTAAATTGTAGAGATCATTTGGACACTTGGATGAATGTATCCAATTATCGGTCTTCTTCTTTCCTTAGCCACACTAAGCCTCCTCATATATACACAAATATTGCCAACTGTTGACAAGCCCCTCCTATTCTAAGTGGTCCTATTCATCTACATGTTTCCCATTTAGCTTGGCTTGAATACATTCAATCGAAGTGGTGTCATGCCCACTTTTCCATGCTTTCATGACCACAATCCTGGTTGATGTTCAACTTCCCACAAGTGCTCTGATCATGCCCACACTTGTCACAAATCTATATGGTCAATTTCACTCATCGTGTCCGCTCTCATCACAAGTATGTCAATAGGTTTTCTGATTGCATCCACATCCATCATACATCCCTTTCGCAGGTTCCCTCATCACAAGTGCCTATGGTTGGTGAAGCCAAAATGCACCCACCGGATCCACTTCGTTAATGTGTCTCTAATCAAATGTTCTCAAGTCATTTGCAAGCCAATTGATCATATTTCCACTTCTCCCATCATGCTCCATGCATGCCCATGGACAAGGTTTCATGTAGTAGCCTTCACTATCTTTCCAAATCCTCTCATATTCTATTCCACCCATGTGGCCTACCACTATCCAAGGTGTTCCTTTCCTTTAGGAAAGAGTGACCATAATCCATGTATTACTTCATGGATGGGCCAAGGCACCCATAACTGACTTGTCTATCCCATATCCTCGTGTCCTTCTTATTCATGCCAACAAATGACCATTGTAGTGATTGTGTGATGGAGGTGCCCAAATCCTTCCAATTCTAGGGCCTTACACATGACATCTTGAGGGAAAAAAGAGACACTTATATAATCTAATACTTGCACATATATTTTCTTGTCACAATTTGAATCTCTTCCACTCTAGCATATGCCAAATTCAGCAATATACAAGTTGTTGATACTCAACATTGACATGATTTTGAAGTGTCGGAACATGATGCGAAAGGAAAATGAAATGATCTTTGTCGCTTGATCATTCTACCTTCAATGTCATGTTCATGGTGGTGTACTTGATATGTCTGGATAAGTTATTTCACCATTTTCACTTCCGTATGACCCCTTCGAAAAATTCACCAAGTTGCATCATGCATTGTCGTGTCATGGTCAAGTCAAGTCTTGGCATTTGTTCATGTTGTATTTCATGCATCTTCATGCCAAGGAGTTAGTTCCATGTCATTCATCTTGTTGGACTGATCACACTCATATTGTTTTTGTCCAAAGTAGTGGTTGTTTGACCCTTTTGATGCTCAGTCAAATTTTTGGCAAGCACTGAGTCTTTTGTGTTTTGTCAATGAAATCCATCAATTTTGCATTGTCCCATTAATTGGATGGGTGTGTTTGTCAACGGTCTTCTCATCTCACCTATGTCAAGAAAGTTATAATCTCTGTTGAGTGTTCCTATTTCTAAAGAAGCCAATGTCCTCCAATTTTGAAAATAAAAAAAGCTCCCCTCTCCCTATGCATTCATTATTTTACCCATATTGAAAACTTATTTAAAAGAGGGCCTTTAATGTTATTCTCCCGTTCCATTTTCATTTTTATGAAGTATAAAGGAAAATACATTTTTCTAAATTTTCCCTTCTATACCCTTTCATAAATTATTCAAAAATATTGAAATTCCACTTTCCTTAACCTCTCCATGCCTCTTTACTCCAATAATAATAAGGAAAAAAAGGAAACCGTCCCCTTTCACTAATCCTACTTATTACCATGCCTCTTTACTCCAATAGTAATAAGGAAAAAAAGAAAACCATCCCCTTTCACTAATCCTAGTTATCCCAAGCTTCATTAATTAAAATTGGAAAGAACTTATTTTCCTTTCTTAATGGTTTAAAATAGGGAGTCCACCCATTTATTATTATATGCCTCATTCCTTAATACATCCTTATCAAAGAGAATAATGAAAGCACTAAAAACAAGAGTGGATGATATATAAAAAAATGTCATGATGGAAATCCTGAATCTTTGATGATTCATTGCCAAGGTCGATGTCAATCCATGGTGGCCCTACATGATTATTATACCAATTGAGATATAACTAGTTGTTGAAATTGTTTCTCTTTCAACATCCTTTAGTCGTTTCATTCACACACTTGACCAAAGATCGTTTGTTTAATCCCAGATGCACCTATGAGAAAAACCATAGCGCTTGTAGGGAAATGAAAAATAGTCATGGAGGTTGGCAATTGACAAGGCCACACGGAAGTAGTATCTTGGCATGGGGGCATGAGTAGTGTTCACATAGGGCCGCATACAAAGAATAAAGAGCTTTGTTACAACCAATCAAGGATAAATATGGGTGAATTCAAGGAGAGATGACAATTGGCATGAAGGAAAAGAGTTGAGAATAACGTACATGAAAATGCATCTGTAAGCACAATAAATGTATAGATGTGCAAAGGGTCATTTCTAGAAAGGGGTGTAAAGACACGCATGCAACTTAGAAGGAGATAAGTAATGCCAAGAAAATGATGAACAATAAGATGAACATTGATATGTTGAAGGGGATGGAAACAAATAATGAAAGCATTGCAACATATGACAGCAGTTGGAAGGAAACATAACACCAACGAACATCACCAAGGAAAACTAAGAAGAAGTCCAAAAGAGAGATAAAAACAAAAAGAATATGTAGACACCAACAATGCACTAGAAGACCCTTAAACCCTAAATGTGTGTTAGACAACATGCAAAGAGTAGAAAACCTAGAGACAATGGATCAAATGAGTTTTTGGGTTATGAATTACTATGGAATTGTAGATTTCATGGATTCCATGGTTCAACGTTTCAATTATAGAATGCCTATCCATGACAAGTATCAATAGATGTAGCCTAAATAGACACCTAGTTTAGGCTACATTACATGACCTATGGCAATCATGTATATTTAAGCTTCTATTGATGGAGTACCCATGGCATGGCTAGTTGTATACCACTTCCCAAGTGCGCTTGAAAGAAAATGACATGCAAGTTGTTAGAATCCTGGTAGCACGGGTAAGAAAATAATGCACAAGAAAGCTTATAACAATACATGGAAAAATGTCTCTGAGGCCATTGGGTATGCAAAACCCCTAGGTTGGTTTCCCAACAACATTGGGCATTCCTTTGAATGATGTTGTGCGTAGTTCATTTTCTCTTCTAGAGGTTTTTTTCAAAGGGCTCTCGAACAATTTTCTCAAATGTACTTGGGAGGAAGGGGCCAAGATGAAGGAGAGAACATGCCATTCCCCATCGCGTAGAAGGAATGGGAGATTGATTCCTTTCAATTTACTTGATTGACATGATTCTTTTGATTTGATGAAGGAAAGGACATAAGTTTGTCTCAATGATAAGAAACACTACTCTCTCACGCAATGCTAAGTGGAAGAGAGAAAATAATTAGGGAACTCATTTCGTTATTATATCATATGCGGAGATGTCCTAAAATGCAATGTTTTGAGGGACTCTTCTATACCATTTTGGGAATAGTCTCTCTTTGAAGTTCTTACGGTCCACCCATGACCCTGCGAATTGAGCAAAGTTGTTTACAAGATCGATAAGAATGGAATATTGATATTGGCTATAACATTGTGACAACTCTCGACCTTCCATATAAGAAACCATGTTTGCAATTATTCCCACAAAAGAAAGATTGAAGAAGAGATTGGGTTTTTCCACGCATATGCATACATTGTCTTAGTTGGCCAAGTTATATGGAAAAATATGCTTGAATTGTTTGGAAAGATCCTGGAAAACTTTCATCGAGGATCATCCCTTTCGTTTATTAAAGGCATTGGTGAAATAAATGTCACGGTGATAATATTTTGGAGAGTCTATTCGATGAATGATGATAACTAAGAAATGGTAGGCAATAGAAGTTGTTTCCAAAAGCAATAAAATTCGGGAATAGCAATAATTGCACTAGGAATTAATAAGATATCGACTTTAAACATCTATAGTTTCAGGTCTCTTTTGATTCTTGGTCTAATTTATGACAAAACAAGAATTGCTAAATCCAAGGCATTGTTTCTTCCCCACTATCATCAGAGGAACCAAGAAACGAGATAGTGTTTTGTTTTAATATAAAGAAGGGAGATGCACACAAGGGGATTTATAGGAAATGTCATCCACTTGTAAGAGAAATAGAAACATATGAACACAGATTCCCTTTCATGATTCCAAAGCAAATAAGAAAGCCTTAAACGGCCATGTTTATGAAAATCTACTATGGTGGACTCATTAATAATGATTTGCATCATTTATGGTGCGATAAGTTCTTTACAATGCACCAATGTGTTCAATTTTTGGACACCATTAAACAAAATATATTTAAAAAAAATACCATGCTCACATGTGCATTTGTTTATTCCAGTGTACCATGTGTAGTGCTTGTTTGCATAAAGTACACTGGGAAGTGGGTTCCTGTAATATTCATACGCACTTCTTGTCAAATTCATTTATTTTGAGAAAACATTTATTATTTGATGTTAATAAATAATATTTTCATTTAATGAAATATTTAATGTTTTTTTATGTGTATCAAAAACGTCAACTGAGAGAAGCAACTAAGCAATAATGGACATGAGTTGATCCATACAAATTTGTGCATGGTTGGTAGGCTAGAGAGAGGGATATGGATTTGTTCCCCCGCCCTAGAATAGATGATACATGAGACCTCTTATTGGTTGTAGGCCTCTTGAAGTTATATCAAGCAGCTACATCCCTCAAGTGGAACTCATCTTTATTGGCACAATCCATCCATCGTTGGGACCACGGAAGACAAGTGTTTCATATTGGTATTAGTTAGTGGTTCTAGCCCACTAAGTACGATATACATTTCATCACTGGCCTATCCAGGAGGGAAGGATTTTCCTCAGTTTGTTGATGTACCAGTAGGTGTTGTGGCAGAGAATCAACTCACTTACTCTCAGAGATATATTGATGCACACATCATTGATCCTGCTGATTTTTAGGTGTGTGGTGGAAAACTATGGATTGGTGCTTTCAGTGGAGAGGAGGTTAGGTGCCTCTCACTGTTGGTTTCGCGAATCATGCACTCCAACACTCATGGGAAATGCATTATTTTCCCTTTTTTTATATTATGTAGATTCTTTAATGCGGTCACCTAGATGCATCAAGTGGTCCTCCATTTTGTTACACCGATTTTCTTTTCCCTATATTGATGCCATGTAGTGTTTGATGGCAGGGTCAACTTTTGATTCAGATCTTTTTCTTTTTTTTTAGAGGATTCTTATCATATGGCCATCATTTGACCTCCACCCTCCTAAGTCGATGATTGAGGTGCATATGCAGATGTCGGGATAGATGATTCCCAAGATGGGGCATCCTGATATCTTGACACAATTCACATCAAAGGTGTTGGATATGTTAGCCAGCGAGGAGGAACATGCATTGGACCTTCTTCCATATCGATATGTCGGCTTGGACTAGAGAGCATGTCCCCACATCTGTTTCACCTAGTTTGAGCCACTGAAAGAGAGAGGTAATATTAGTGTTATGTTTAAATTAGTATAGTTGCAACATTGTCTTATTTAATGCAAATAAAATATATTCTAACATTTTCTTAAATTGTTTAATTAAATTTGATTTGTACTACATATTCTGCATACATTGTCATGCTCGATAGGCACATTCTTCCTGATCTAGTTCAGGATTAGGAGGATATGTAGGAGGATGAGATGCCTGCATATCATAGAATGAGTCTACAACATAGGCTATATTAGAGGTTTCGAAAATATGTGGAAAAAGGTTGTCAACACTATTGGGTTGATGAGGAGTGGATCATGTTCTAGTCATGGATATCTTGTGAGAATATGATCTCATTGAGTTATTGAGGATGGTGCCTTAGGATGTGCTATTGTTGATGCAGTATGTAGTTGGCATATCCATGCTTTTAGATTCCTGAAGGCCAGATGATTAATCTATGCCATCTAATGATTATGTTGATCCTATTCTTCACCCACCACCACCTCCTCCTCATTGTGATGACATGGGAGCATTGCCATCTCATGCTCCACCTCCTCCACATCACCATGACGCCAGAGAGTCGTTATCTCATGCTAAAACTTCTCCTCCTCACCATGTTGTGGGAGCATCACCATATCATGCTCCACATCCTCCTCCTCCTCACCATGATCACAACCAACCACTATTTACTCCTCACACATGGTCAACCCACCTAAAATATCCTATCCATCCACTCATCCTACTAACCAATCCACCATCTCCTACTCTAGTCACCTCAACTCTAGATAGGATGGTTGTATTGGGTGAGATTTGTCTTGATCGAGATATCTATATTGTTCCTAGTTTACTTTTTCTCTTGACATAAGTATTGATTCCTCTACTGGTAGACGAGATATCTTATAGAAGTTACTGGACTGGAGACATGTATATTTGGAATGTACCATGATTTTGATATTATTGTTCACACACACAAACATACTGCATTTTTCATGTTGATGTTGATATTTGTTTATATATGTTGATGGTTATGTGTATGCTAGTTCAAGCTAGATATATTTGCTAGGTGTTCTTGATATATGTGTATGTTAGATGGTGTTTGTTAGAAACGCGCACGATGGTTATGTTATATAATGCAACTTGTGTTTTGTTAGATGTTATTATTAGATTGATGTGTTAGATGATGCCTAAATATGTTTAAAAGTGTATATGTAAGATGATGGTAGATAATGTTTACATGTGTATATTAGGAAATGTTTGACATGTATGTTAGATTATGTTATCTATTTTTTTATGTGTTTGTAAGATGGCACTTATGCTTGATAAGTGATGATATATGTATATGGCATTAGATAATGTTTGTCATACTTGTGTGATGGTTATGTTAGATGATGTTTATGTGTAGTAGTTGGTCATGATGATGATGATGATGGTATGTTACAATGTGTTAGTTGATGGTGTTGGTGGCCATTAATTTGATGATCACATTGTAATACTTTTGATTGTTATGTATATATATGGGATTACTTTTTTATGAACCCAATGGGATGTCGAATTTTTTTATGATATGTATCTTCATGTTTATGTTGTATATTGTTTATGTTGATTGGTGTGATTTATATGTGTGATGCAATTTTATTTATTTATTTATGTATTTATGTCGAATTCATTTATAGTTTCTATAATTATAATTGCAAATTGTGCACAATCACAGTTATAATTGAAGGTTACAATCTTGACTATAATTACAATTTACAATAATTATTACTTCTTCATAAATTCAAATTACAATAGAAATTAAAATTGGAATAAGATATTACTAATTACATTTAAAAGGTACAAATTGGACAATTATTTACAAAATTGGAAGATTATATTTTTTTTTTACGAAATTGCAAAATTTCCATCATTTTATTCATCTTATCAATTAATTATGAGGTGGTCAACTATTAAATATTTAATTTGTCAACCAATGATTGAAATCCTTTTACGACATGCCATCCATTATATGCACAAGAATGTTGTATTTTCTTGATACTAATATCTATAGTGTGCTATAAAAATAAATTGCAATTAATTCTAGAATTGAAGTTGTAGTTACTCTATAAATCATACTTGCATTTATATATAATAATTGTAAACTTAATGATATGAACACGGTAAACAATGAGAAAACACTATTATATATGGAGTGAAAAGAACACATATAACAAGTTGAACATAACCCCACAATGGTATGATTATGTCTATTGATAAAGATAAAACAATCTTGTAAAGGTTAATATAACAACAAAAAACTAAAGTCTAGAAATTGAATTCAAAATTGTATGTGAAATTGTAACAATTAAATAGAAAAATGACACACAAGATCAATGAAATGAATAGAAATTAAAGTTAAATAATTTTTTGCTTACCCTCATGAGCAAGGTAGATCTTTACAAACTAATTATATAGAAACATATATAAACATTACACTAAAAAATCTATTTTTGTTACTTCAATGATGTCAATCCTTCCCCTTCATAGGTTTGGTTGAATCTATTTATCACTAACCTTGTAATTCTTTTTAAATTTATTATTTGTTTAGTAAATTAAATCGTTGGGATTTTTCTATAACAAAGTGCATAGACCATGTATAGGAGTACATACTTGTCCCATACGGAATCATCCTCACTAGTTCTAATAGATTCATATTTTAATTTTCTTTAACATTCAATTGGGATCCTTCATTTCTGGAGGGTCTATCATGTCCCTGCGTTGCTCCTCCTCCAAAATCTGGGTTCCCTCCAAAGGGAAGGGGATCGATTTTTTATGATATCATCATTTTCTTGTTTTACATTGGGGCATATTATTTAAAATCCAAGTAAAAAATTTCCACTACAACCTCGGGTTTCACCAAGTTTGCTAATGGATCTTCCACCTATTGGTGAATCAACTAACAAACTTTTGGTGTTCCTTATTAATTTTGGATTTTCATTTAGGGAAAATCACTATTATGTATTCAAAGGAAGATGTACACTATAAAGAAATATTCTCATAACCATGATTGATGTAACAAAAAAAACACAATGCTTACATTTATAGACAATACACACTTCAATTTTAGGGGGGTCTTGACCTATTCTCGTTATTAAACTGTCAACAAAAATGCAAAGTCTTGTGTTTAAAAAAATTAGTTCTCTAACACACTTATTCTCGAGAAATTGAAGGACTAAAACTGACTTAAACCATACTCCTTAATCTTCATATCTATTTATTCCCATCCTCCTATAACTTACATACACTTTCCTTGTATTGCTTCTCTTCCTATAGATCCAATTGTTTGTGTTCCTTAACTATTAATTAAATTGCCCCCATTCTTTGAAATTATCATACATTTTATTTCACATGTTATCAAAAAACTCTTGGATTTTATCAAGGGGTTAGTTTGAATTATCATTATTTATAATGGTCAACATAGGTGGTTGAGGGACACTAGGGACACAAACCTATGATTAAATAATATCACGAGTAAGTTTTTCTTGATATGATGGTTCTTTTATTTGCATATTATTGTTCATGTCCAAAATGTTTATAGTGAATTTTAATATTATTATTCATGTCCAAATTGTTAATATGGAAGTGGTTCATTTCTATTAGTTATTCGAGTTATAGGGTGGGTGCCATGCACCATGAGTATGGATGGAATCCTATTATCTTCTTGACCTAATCTCTCTACTTCTATAATTTGAAGGTAGGCTTGAACATCAAGTTTGATGAGTAATGAGAACAAAGAGAGGAACCCATAGTGTCAACAATAAAATGCAAATCCCCTCGAAAAACTTTAATATATTTGAGAAAGAAAAGGCTACAAGCTATATAAAGGAAATGATGGGTGGAACTATGTGGCATATCCCCTATTTGGAGTGATTTTCGAGAACCAATATACTATGCCTAAATATTGTCATTAACATTACGTGCTATCTAGAGACACCAACACAAACTTAACTTCAACAACAAATGTATTTGGGTTTATGTTGAAATATCAAAGTTTGACACAAAGTATTTCTCATGATTTCTAAAGTATATTTATGAAACAACAAAGTCCTTGTATATATATATATATATATATATATATATATAACCACTATGATGAAATATTAAACTACCACAAAAATCCATTCAACAAAAATCTTCGTTAATTATGTAATCGATAAATACAAAATAATTAATATTGTAAAAAATTTAAGAATTTCCAAATAAAGTTATTAATTATATTAAATTTAATTTTTGAAAAATGACGCATTATTATTTTTCCATTGTTTGGGTAGAGACTACAAGGTCATGTGTTTGAAGTTGGGTTTGCAATTGAATAAATTCACAATTGATTGTCAACAATGTTAAAATTCAAACCAATATATTTTATGTACAAATCCTAAACCCTAGACACCCTAATCCTGAAATTCAACTCTTCCATTGTTTAGAGCAGAGAAGATTTATATATACCTGGGTTCTATAAGTGGTGCTATCTAATTGAACAATCCAACCAATGAAATTAAATATCATAAAAACGACGGTTGTCAGTAAACATTGTGACCATAAATGATTTTATCATTGTTGGGAGTTGGAATAATGTCCCATTTATTTTACACACAATAACAAACACAACCCATGGTTTTTACCACTACTCATTATCAATCATGATCTCCAAATTTCAGCTTTATAAATATGGAATAATATCTACTAGGATCTTCCTAGATAAGGAATACAATCTTACAATAACGCTTTTTAATTTACACGGTGTGTCAAAATAACAATATGCACTGATGCGTCCTAAGTAAATGATGCACCGATGCCTCTAAACCACATATGCACCCTTGTGGAAGATCCAAAAAAATTTCCATAAAAGAAACTATATGTTATATTTGATACCATATAGTTATCTATGGTGTTTTCAATATTGTCAACATCGGTGTGCATAGTATATAAAGACACACCAATGCAATCAAATTTTCTTACGCATTATAGTATGTTTTTTAATTTTTATTTGGATTTCAAAACAGTGTGTCATGAAAAACTAACTGCACTAGGGCGTTCATATATGTATGTTGCAACCATCATTCCAAATTATTTAAAATATTTATTCATAGTGCACTTCAAGATACAACGCCCTAGTGTGTCTCGTTAAAGAGTGCATCGATGTCTGGAAAAAAAAAAAAAAAAGTCAACAAATTATTTTCCCATAAACTAAAAATGAGTGGAAATTAGTTTTACAAGGTATTAAACAAAACTAATCACTATTTCATTATTTTTTCGAAATTTTGAGGGGAGAGTTTTTGGAGAGAATTATTAGAGATGAGTTTGGAGCAACCGAATTATTCTGAAGATCAAAATTTGTATGGCATGTTGAATCAGACAAAACCTTGCATAGTAGAAATTTCAAGTATGTAAATTATTACTATTATTTTCCTATTTAGATATTCTTGTTGCTTCTTTTCTTATTACGTGGTTGCAAAATTTTACACTACACTTTAAATCCCTTTATTGTTTCACAGATAGGATTTTTATTTTTAGGGATTTTAGACTTAATGGGTTTTCTATTTTATACATAAGCCATTGGGAGTGATGGGACCTCTTCTTAGGTCAAATTTGAAACCCTGTCAACCCTGTTAGTGTTTTTTAAATTCTTTTAAGAAAAAACACTTATGTAGTTTTCAGTACGTTTGATTTGTGAAAAGTTCCAAGAAGAATAATGTTTTTTTGGATAAGAAGATGGACTGGAGGATTAAGAGTAGAGAAACTTGGATTGAATTAGGAGATTAGAATACTAAGTTTTTTCATAGTTTTTGTAATAACAGGAAGCATATTAACACTATTTGGGAAATGGCCATTAGGAAGGTTGTAAATTTACGGGTATCCATGATTTATATACCTTATGGGTTTCATGCTTTGAGGATATCAATAGGTAATCAATCAATGCAAATATAGATGAGATAATTAAGGCGGTATCTCCTTTACCTAGGATGGTTTATGAGGATACAAATGAAAATTTATTTTGTCTTGCCTCTAATGATGAATTAATCATTTTTATTGATTATTTTAAGGAGAGGAGCTCGGGTCTTGATGGGTGGCCTATAGTGAACCGACCTGGTTCAAACCATGCATATCCAAATACTTGGAAAATGATCAATAAATCCATCGAGATAGCGTTGAATAAGATAATATGAGATGATTATTTTAGAATACATATCATAAATTTTGAATAGTCCTCTCTTGAATAAATGTGAAAGGATGCAACCTGTCATTTAATGTTTATTTAATTATTAAGTATTAATAATTTTTATTGATATATTATTTTATGTTTGTTACATTTCCTTCCTCTTTAGAAATGTTTTGTCCTCAAAGAATATTGATAACAAAGTTTTTACATTTTTGTTTTTTCTTGTTAGAGTGGAATAAATGTTTTGTCAGTGCATTTTTATTATATTTCTATGTTCTGTCAGAGTGGAACATACGAGACGATATGAACTTCTGAGTGGTGAACATAATTTTTGAAAAGTTAAAGGATCAATCCATCCTAATTTAATTCTTCACAGAATTTAGCACTTCAATGATGAGATGTTATCTTGAGACTTGATTGCGTTGGTATCAATATTTTTCGTTAGTTGTTACCGACCTTTAAGATATTAGCTTTTAGTTGTTATCTAGTTGTTGCTAGCCCCACAAAGGTCCCATCAGAGATGCAACTTCATTCAACATGACAAAGCCATGTTTTAACATGGGACCCTTCTGAGGTTAGCTAAGGTCACCTCGCGTCGAAAAGCTAAGGAAATGAAAGAAGGTGCTATGCTCTTTCCCAACAAGGGGAAGGAAAAGTTGTTTTATTGATTCTTGCAACCTCTAATATCTGAGTATTTTTAATGTTACCATTATGTTGTTGCATCTCTTTAATTTGTTGTAGTAAATTTTCATTAAGGTTGCGTAGGTGATCACTTTCTTCTTCTTTCTTTGATAATTTCATCTTAATATCTTGCTTTTCTTGTTTTATTTTTTTATTGAATTGCTTCGCGTCCTTTGACTTCACGATCTCGGAAAGTAGTTTTTTATTGTTCCTTTTTAAGGAAGAAATATCTTCATCTCTCTCTACTATACTCTTTCCAAACTCCCTCTTGATATATTTATTCGGCGATTCCCAATTGAGATGCTTTTCATACCTCAATTCCTTATTTTCATGTGTTAACAAATATTCCATAAGATTTTTTTGGTCAGAATAGGCCTTATCTTTGAATTCCATTCGAAGCTTATGTAATTTAATCTCCATTTATAATTTCCCATTTTCCCGTTGATAACAGATTAGTTCTTCTTCTAAATTTTTTATTTGTAAATGTGAATTATACTCCATGGTTACAACTTCAAATTATATTCTTGGGTTACTTTTTGACAATAATTAGACACAAAAATGTGCAAGGAATCCAATGTGGTCCTTATGTAAGTCTTCCTTTGATAAAGTTAAATAAAATTTTCCTTTTTCTCCTCGTTTATAGAAGAAAATAATTGAAATTTTATAGAAAATTAACTATTAATAATAAATAATAACTATTATTATAAATTAATAGTTTTATTATTATATACTATTAAAAATTAAAATATTATGTTAATCATTGTTATTAACAATGATAATAAATAATATTATTTATAATAATACTATTAATTTTTTCCGAAGGATGTGGAAAGGATTAGGATTTTAAAATATAATAATAAATATTATTATAAATAATAATAGTATTATTATAAAAGAATTTGGAATGGATGTAGGGTTTAGGGTTTTGATTTAGAGTGATGGAGGAGGGTGAGTGACTGCAATGGTGAGGGTGGAGGAAGATGTATGAAGGAACCTGAAAGTGACTGCAAGCGGTGATGGTGGAGGAAGACGTGGGACTGCGCATGGGAGGGGGTCTTGGGAAGTGAACTATGAGGGGCGCGTAGAGGAGTGAGGTCACATGGATGACTGTGCATAGAGGTGGAGAGATGGGATGTTGGAGCATTTAAGCAATGGTGTAGTGGAAAGCAGGAAAGGGTGATAAGTGGGCGGAGTGAGTGATGGAGTTGCGAAGGAGGTGGGGGGGGGGGGAATTGTGGTGTGGAAGGTTGCGTATGAGGTGTGACGATATGTGGTGTATAGGATAAGAGGGAGATGGCCGAAGGATATAAGAACGAGTAAGCGGGGGGGAGGGATTATGGTGTGGAAGGTTGTGTATGAGGTGTGAGGATGTGTGGTGTATAGGAGAAGAGGGAGATAGCCGCAGGTGGAGAATGATGTTAAATAGAGCATGTAGTGGGTGATGTGTGTGAATTCTATGAATGTGTGGACTCTGTGTGAATTCTATAAATAAATTCATGTTGTGGAGAGAAGTTTCCCTTTTAAACCTTTACATTTAATTGAGGGTATTAAGTAATTTGGTTTTGAATATTATACCAAAAATATTATTGGAAGGAAAATTGGCAGTGGTTGGTTTCTAAAATTTAGAAGATAATTTCACTTTGGTGTAATAAATGGGTTTAAAGGGTTGGTTTCTTGGTATTGGGTAAGGTTGGTCTTGGATCCATTTCCATGTACTAGTATACTTTGGCTCATATCCCAAAATGAATTATGGAGAAGATCAAAATGTAATGATTTAATTTGCTTTGGCAAGGTGTCCATGACTATAAAGATTAGCATTGGTTAGGTAGCTTAGGTTGGTTGTTCCTAAACCCATAGGGGGTTGGGGGATTGAAAATATTCATTTATTTAGACAAGATTGAGTTTCCAAGTTTGCTTATGCAATGTTATAATTAAGGACAATTTGTAGAGAAGGATTCTCATCCATAAGTTTATTGCTATAGATTCTTTTTTGGACTAGTTGAGAAAGGAAAGAAAGAGTATTCACAATGTACATAATTAAGTGAAAGAAACCTCCTTAGGTTTGTTGTAATTGGATCTCACTTAGCCTAGCGATTTGGTAATGGGTATAAGGGTAGAATTAGTGTTGATGTTTTTATCAGATGTTTCTAATGTTATTCTCCTTGGAGCTTTGATACACCACTTCCAAATGATTGGAAATGTCACTTTGAATATGATTGAGAATATTAAAGAGACTACTATGTTGAAACATGGTTGGTTATCTACTTTAAACTTCTTTTCCCTAGAGATGGACTTCTTTCCTTCTTTAGACATGTTTATGTCTAAGCTTCATAAGTCTCCTACTAGGTTGAGCATAGAACTTGATGAACCTATATGGTCCTTAAATGAATTAGGGGGATGTTACACTTTTATATCTTTCTTCTTGAATTAAGAAAGATATAAAAGAAGGAATGGAAATGAAAAATGGGTCCTTTTGTTCTTTTCTTTTCATAGAGAGAGTTAGCAACGCAATGTTGGAATGATCCCTCCCTTCAATAAAGATAGGAAATATAGGGGGTATTGGTCTATACACTATTGGAAGGTTCAATTGTAAATCCTGGGGCGCTCCAATGGATAAAAAAGAAACACGGTAGTCCTAGAGGGAATGGAATTTGATTAACGAAATACATAAAGTTTTACACAAAGTTAGTAAACTATCTTGTGGGTACACTATATTAGTTTATTTAAGAAATAGTAAACCACTTTCCTTAATCATAACTTATAAGTGTGCTTATTTGGGTTTATTTTGCACCATTACTTAGAGATCTATGGCTAGGAGGAAAGTGGAAGTGCTAAGTCATTCTTAATTGAGTTGAAGTGCTAAGTCATTCTTACTCTTCATCTTACTGTAAATTTTATTATTGATCTTGGTAGCAAATTATTTTAGAAATTCTGTAGGATTCAACTAATAGGAAATTGTTCCAAACTGTAGATTTAGATTGTTAATTTAGTTTCTCTTGAAAAAAAGCTTATGAAAGTCATACTTACTCTTTATTTAATAGCTAGGAATGCAAAAATTGCATTAAATTGTTATTCAGCATGCATTTAATGGATTATAATAAATCTATCCAATATCAAATTTTTAAAAGGTAAGACTTTCATTGGTTACAACCTATTTATTTATATGCATATTAGACATTTCATGTATGAATTTTAAGAGTAAAAGATTCCTAGGAAGAAAACTTCCTTAAAATCTAACCATTCATAAAGGAACAATTAAGTTCCTCGAACTAAGGTGTGTGTGTGTGTAAGACCAAACAGATATAAAAATATATGTAAATATTGATACCTAACAGAACATAGGAAGGAAACAAACTTCCTATTAAGTTATTATGGCAAGTTTAAACAAAGGACTTTCATTAATTATAATATGTGTAAAGAATGATACATACTAATAAATAACTTTAGGGTCTAAGACCTTTATGATTCAAGAAAATAATAATAAATATCTAATTAATATAAATTCTCAATATCTAATTAATATTAAGTCTATTCCATGACCAAGAATTGCAAGAAATAGTGACGAACAATTGCGAGAAACAGTAATAAATATTAAGTCCTTTCCATAAACAAGAAATCCAAGAAAGAGTAATAATCTTCTAATCTTTAATATGCCATGATCCAATTCGAGTTTAGATAATTGTAACTACCCCACTCCTTTGAATGTAGCACTATGTATAAAATGTTTTTCAGACAAGGAAAGAGTAAGATTTATGCATGCAAGCCATACAGGAAAAATATTGAGCGATTCAGGGACTATTTGCAAAGGATGGATCACCATGAACCCGATACAAATAGAGCTAAGCTAAATCTTTCTTCTCTTCTTTTTATTTAAAAATAAATAAATAAACGTAAGAATGAGCATCTTTATTGCACAAGATTGTTTCATGAATTTAAACACGCCTAATGTAATTAATCTTTAGGAATATCTTAGGCATCAAATCGAGCCACCAAAGGAAAACAATCCTATTACAAAATCATTCAATTCCCAAAGGACATTACTGAGCTAAACCATGATTATTATCACCTTCCAATAAAACTATTATTATTACTATAACTGAATCGAATGGCTATTATTGCGATGGAAGAAAAGACAAGAGATGTAGAGAGTTGTATCATAAAAAAGAATGGGGTTGCAATAAACAACATTGGACAACAAACCCTATAAAGAATGGTCGAATCACACTTTTATTACGAGAATTCAAAACTAAGAAGCCAAACAGAGTTCATTGTAAAACGTAAACACTTTTCCAAACTACATTCGAGCTCTCCTACGAGTCACAACAAGAAAGAACACTTGTGTTGCTCATAGAAACAAAAAAAACAAACAAGACTGAAACCGTGTCCAGGGTTAACAAAAAGGAAAATTGAGACAGGAAGAGACCTTCCTCGCTAGAGCTCATTAAAAAGGAAACAACAAATGAAAAAGGTAACTATTGAAGCTCCATTGACATAGCATGGAAGTTTCCCAACCCTTATACTTAAATGAACTGACACTCCATTGACATAGCATGGAAGTTTCCCAACCCTTATACTTAAATGAACTGAAAGTTAAAGTCAATGTGGCAAGGTCATAGACCGTCCTTCTCACCGTGTTTAGTACATGAACCATAAGGGGTAACAAACCATATAGTAATCAAGGATAAAATTTTATAAGGTTCAATCCCATTGGGCTCTTTAACAAACTTTATAATAAGTTATCTTCTAAGTTGCTAAATACTCAAAACTTAGAACACTACAGATAAGTTTGATTGGTGCAACAAATAATTGAATATTTATGCTTGAAATTTTAAGTCTATATGAAGTGTTAAGATGACATTAAGAGATTTGTTGAAGAAGAATAATGATCCTAAAACAACACCAATGGCCTTATTTGTGTGTGTGTGTACAAGGATATTACAATTGGTATCAGAGTTGCGTTTCAACACTTAGAGGCCTATGGGCTTGCTATGGAATTACCTAAGAGAAATGTTAAAACTAATACCTTATTTTCTCTACAGATGAGGTAGAAGGAAAACAAAAGTTACAGGACACTTCCTCAATGTTTACACCCAAACTTGCTGAATAAGATGGGAAATCATAATTTTGTGCCATCTTAGTTATTTAAATTAATCATTAATACAATAGAACTAAAGGAGGAAACAACATGAGTGTTAATCACAATTCAAGTCAACAAGTACATATCCATTCACCTCAAATGCATGAGGATGAACAAAATGCTGAAATTGACAGTGGTTTGAGAAATGTGACAACCTCAGAACTAACAAAACTGTACAAAGTTTAAGGGTAGAATTACAGAGATGAAAGGATGATAACCTAAAGAATAAGCACTAAAAGTAAGAGATGAATGTGGCAATATTGCATAAATTAACAAAAATAAAATAGAATCAACAATATGCTGATGAGTCAATCCATCTGGAGAAAGCAAAGAACTAAAAATGTAAGAATTAGGAGGTGGAAACTACCTTTGATTCTAGTTCCTCCACAGAAAATATTTTTTCTACCAACAATGATACATCTAACTCATCATCCTCTTCCCCCATTAGAAAATGCCATAGGAAGGATAAATCATAGGGAGTGTATAAGAAAATCAAGGCCCATACTTTTGAAGGCAAACTGGACTATGAAGAGAAAGCTAAGGAATGATTGTTATAGATGACTAAGTATTTTAAGGTGCATGGATACCCTGGAAAGATGAAAGCTCAGTTGGATATTTACCATTTGAACGAACAAAGTTGCATGATGGTGGCGAGACTTGAAACTCAATAAGAATTTGAAAGAACGAAAAATTTAATGTAAGAGTTTTAGGAAGATGTTACGATACAAATATATCTCTTAGCGTTTCTTTAACAAGAAGATAAAGGAATTTCATGAAATGAAAATGGGGCCTATAACTATGAATTCTCTAATTAATAGAAAACTTGGAATTGTTTCACTATGCCCCATATATTATATATGAAAAGGTTGAGATACAACAATTTTTGAGTTGTCTTCCACCCTATTTCTGGGGTAAAATTGAGCTTGAATTGCCAAATACACTTGATGAATATTTATTTAACTATAGACTCTGCTATGAACATAGCGAGGACAGAGAATTTTTTTGAAAAAGAACAAAGAGTAGCAAAAAGGTAAATATGAAAGCAGTTGAAAAGGGTATAGACCTCATCCTTTCCAAAGGCCTGGTAATACAATAAAATTTTCCAAAAGTTGTTAGAAAACATGATCGTAGAGCAATAATAATAAAAAATATGCAAATATCAAAACATATAAAACATTACAAGAGAGACACCAATATAACGTCGTTCACCCAAGATGGGCTACATCCAGACATAAATCACGAGTCCTTTTTGTTAGTTTTTCATCATTCAATCTAGCATTATGATCTTAGGATATTTTAACTGAGAGAATAACAAGCACAGCAATAAAACATAAGCACATCACAAGAGAAAAGAGACACAAAGAATTTTCCTCGAGGAAACCATAAAGGAGAAAACCCTGCAACTTCCTCAGAGATAGAATCAGCACAAGAGGTAAAACCGGAAAATAGTAAGATGATCTCCCGACAGCAGCAGTCTCTCTCTCTCTCACTGAAAGAGCTTCTCCTCTTTCACTCATGTGCCCCAATGAGTGAGTGTGAGTGTTTCAAGTGTGATAAATAGAGAGGCTCACTCTCTATTTATATTCTATCTCTAGGAGTGTCTAATAACCCTAGTGCCCCACCACTTGTGGGGAATTTTCCTCCTCCGACCAATAGGAGGGTAACACAATGGTGGGGACTATTTCCCCGAATTACAATGACTCACCTAGGGTTAACTTCACTAGGATAGTCTAGTAACCCAAGGGCCCCACAACTGTGGGGACTTTAACCCTTGACCAATAGGAGGGTTACCCACAATGACTTGACATGACTTTCTCATTATAGAAACTTCCCAGAATAAACATCAGGGTACGACATGACTCAAATACATTACAATACATCCCGGAATAAACATCAGGTTACAATACATAAGAACTACGGATGAATACATTTTGAAGTTACAATTATGTCAACACTCCCTCTTAACTAGGAAGGTATTATCTCGACACAATTTATTAGCACAAGTATTCTTCTCTGTATCATCTAAATCATCGTCAACTTCTCGTCATATTCATCTTCAAGTCATCTTCATCTTTAGTCATCTTTCATCTGGATCTGGATCATCTCTCGATCTGGATCATCATCACTAGATCATACTCGATCTGGAACATCATCACTGGATCATACTCGATCTGGAACATTGTCACTGAATCTAGATCATCACCTGATCTGGATCATCATCACTGAATCTAGATCATCACTTGATCTGGATCATCACTACTAGATCTGGATCATCACTCGATCTGGATCATCACTGCTAGATCTAGATCATCACTCGATCTAGATCTCTCGGATTCATCATAACTGGATCTGGATCATAGCTCGATCTAGATCTCATCTGGTCATCATCATGTGTGTTCTATCTCGTCATAGGAAGTTCTATAGAGCTAGCCTTCTTTCATGCTGGTTGTAGGCCTATCCATTAGGTAGGTCTTTTCCCAGCACTTACATCTGACCTACTCGTCAGAAAGGCACGCCCAACACTTACATCAGACCTACTCGTCAGAAAGGCATGCCCAGCACTCACATCTAATCATGTAGTAAACTACAATCACATCAGAAAGGCCCCGCACTCACATCTGTCATGGAAGGAACTGAATCCTCTCACCATGATAGAATGGCCTGCCCTGACACCTGACATGGAAGGAACTGAATCCTCTCACCATGAAAAAATGGCCCACACTTACATCAGCCATGGAAGGAACTAAATCCTCTCACCATGACGAAATGGCCTACACTTACATCGGCCATGGAAGGAACTGAATCCTCTCACCATGACAGAATGGCCTACGCTTACATCTGCCATGGAAGGAACTGAATCCTCTCACCATGACAGAATGGCATGCACTCACATCTGACCTAGAAGGAACCAAATCCTCCACCCTTGTCAGAAAGGTCCCTAGTCCCAGATTGAGCTACCTGGTAATGAACCAGGTGCCTCCACTCCCCCGAAGAGTGGCATTTTCCCTTACATCTGTCCTACTTGACAGAATGGCAAACACTCACATCTGACATGGGAGGAACCTAATCCTTTAGCCATGACAAAATGGTTCAGCCCATACATCTGACCCGCTCATCAGAATGTCTCTCTCAGTCCTGAATTGAGTGTTCCTGGTAACTAACCAGGTACCTCCATTCCCATAATGGCAATCAGCACTCATATCTAACATGGAAGGAACCAAATCCTCTCACCATGACAGAATGGCTCAGCCCTTATATCTGACCTGCTCATTAGAATGGCTATGGATCTCATAACTTTCCCTTGGAGGAAACCTCGATCTGGAGAACATCAAACTTCTCCCTGAAGTACTCGAACTTCACTCTGGCCAATGGCTTCATCAACACATTAGCTATCTGTTCCTCCGTCGCAATATACTGGAGCTTCACTGCTCACCTCTACACCATATCCTTGATATAGTGATACTTGATCTCGATATGCTTCGACTTGTCATGGAACACTGGATTCTCTGACAACTTCACGCAACTCTGGTTGTCACAATGTATACAAGTAGCATCCAACTGGAGATCAAATAAATCATATAGTAGCTTCCTCAACCATACTGCCTCACAACTAGCTGAACAAGTTGTGACATACTCTGATTCAGTTGTACTCAGTGCCACACAGGATTGCTTCCTACTAAGCCAAGAGATCACACATGATCCCATACTGAAGCAACACTCTGAAGTTTTCTTCCTATCGATGGCACTGCCTGCCCAATCTGAATCCACATAACCCTCCAGGTTAATGTTCTGATTCATGTCGTACTTGAGCCCATAATAAACTGTACCCTTGCATGCTTTCCAACCATCAGGTGAACATGTCTCAATGTGTTCACAACAAATCAAATATTTGGTCTCAGGTACATCAAGGACCCAATCATCTGATGATACATCATAGCATCAATCGTCTCTGATGAAGCATCACTCAATAGCTTCATGTTTGATGCCATAGGTGTGGTCATGCAGTTCGCCATCCTGAACCTATTCAAGATATTTATTGCATACTTCCCTTGTCCACACCTCCATGCCTAGAAAATAGTGCATCAACACATAACAGGAGCATCACTAGTCTTCCACCTTCAACCTTGAAGCAAAGGTTGGAATCCAATTTACTCTCAGTAAATCCTAGAGTCATCAGTAATCTATCCATCCTGTCGTATCATGTCGAACCTTAGATCTTCTGCAGTCACTCCCTTTGAAGCATAGCATCATACTCCCTCTGTCTTTCGTACTCTATGCAATGAAACATTCTATACTGGAGTGACAAGTAGTATCCATCTAGGATCATTGGATACCAAGATCCTCTATTTTAAACTTTTTCAAAAGTTCTTCTCACATCCATCTGTAAGCTTGTCATTCTTTATCAACCTTGTAGAAAAGGTTAAGATATTCATCAAGCTCATCATGTATGTGTTATCCCATGGGTGTCTTCTAAACTCGTACAAGGACTTCTTTCATTTGCACACATGATTCTGCCTATCATGTGTCTCAACTCCCACTGGATGCAAATGTCTCTTCGAATCTTGCCTTGTATCCCACGATGTTTCCATCCACTACATGATGGAACTATGAACTTATCTTCATGTATCGATACTTCATCCTAGACATCATTCTTCCTGAATTGGTCTTCCCTTTCTTCTTGGAAGATTCTGCATCAATGATGTCGCTTTATTGGTCATATTGTTTTCATATTTGAACTGTCGTCACTTGTTGTTCGGAACAAGTCTTCATTCTTCTTTGCTTGCAGGCGATTATATATGTGGTCTTTCCTACAAGTCAAATGCATTTGTATGGTTAGAAACATTTCATAAGGAATATTTATACTGGCAAGTTCTTATGCATAAATATATTATCATGCAACTACTTTAGCCAATACAACATTCATCCATATCTCACAAAACTTTTCTAAATGCCTTCCATCTCTACCAAGACAACATTGATATTGTGCACTAACCCAATATGTCAGCAAAGAGGTTTCATTCTAGATAAGTAGCAATGGAGATTTGTATAGCACCATGAGCTACTTATCCATCACATGCATATTAGTAGTATACTGTCGTTAATGCAAACATCCTATCATGCATAATACATCAACTGAATATAAACAAATGCATAACAAAAACAATATCATGAAAATACAATTGAATACTTATCTTTATTTGTTTCGTGGGTAGACTCCTTCTTGATCCTTATGCTTCATCATCTTCTTCATTCATGACAGCATCGTTTCTTATCCAAATGCTAAGGTGGATAAGAGGTGCTTCAAGAGTTGAGTTCTTCATATTCCTCATCGCTTGAGGGATCTTCTTTGGATGGTGAGAGCTTGATCTTCAATTGCTCTCATCTTCTCTTCTCTTCTTATGAGTTGAGCTTCTTCTTCTTCCCAGAGTCTACTAAAAGTAATCACTTCCTTCTCTCACAAATTCCTCCCATGAATGAATCCCATAATCATGGGAGGCTATTCAAGGTGGCCATCACTTCTGCATTCTTCACTTCTTCTTTTACCGCTTCAAGTTGTTCTTTGATTTGAGAGACCCTTATGACTGCATAGTATCTGCATTCTGGATCTTCACATTCTTCAACTGGTTTCTTGAGGTCATATTCCGATTTTTGTTCTTCCCTTCAAATAGCTTGTTCAAGGAATTAAACATCTTTGGTGTCTTTAAGGAAGACACTTATAGTACAAGTTGATTCGTGACTGAATCAGCAATGATCTTCTTGGCCCTGACCAAGTTCTTCTTGTGAAAGGCTTCTAGCCTCATCTCCCTCTAAAACTGAAACCTCTATACTCATGTAGGTGTCCAATCCATTTTCTTCAGAGAGATCAAATACTTCTATGCTTGGAAGTTGTCAACTTCACCAAGCTTATCATCAAGCTGATGTGATAGATCACTTTGAAATGAGAACCTCAAATGAAAATAGCAAAGGATTAGATCTTATCAATTTGAGGTGTCTGTCTTGGTTCCAGAGCTCACTGATCTAGGGTTTGTCACAGAAACCCTAATTTTAAAAACTTGGAAAATTTTAGATCTGATTGTATATACATATATATCTATTCAAATGGAGCTGTCCAATGTACTCCTTTTCTGAAAACAGTGGAGGGAAGCTCTCATAACAGGAAGCCCTAGTTTTCCAATTTCTTCTGCAGAAACGCCTGTTACTGTTTCTATGATATCTCTGAAATTGCTACTCCTCTGTGTCTGAAATTTATCACTGAGGTAACCTCGCATGTCCATGATCCAACACCATAGGTTTCATTATAATTTGTTTCACCCATTGGGATTTATGATCCTTTTCCAAAGGTGACCTGTTACAAGACTATTCAGGACAACGAAGTTGTATGGCATGCCACGTGTCACTGGTTCATATTCTAAGTCTGATATTTGGATCAACGAAATTAAATTCCATGCCCTTTCTGGAACATATTTAGGAATTCCATTTGGACCTCTGTATCCCAAGATATTGCAATTCTCCCCAGGTATCCTGTTTAGGGATGAATTATGGAAGAGGCTGGAACCCTAACTTGGAGGGATCATATCTCCCAAAATATATCGAATCTGAGGATGAATTTTGGATATAGTGTACATACGAATTTTATATTCTGCCCCTACAATTTTATTCTTCTAATCCTTCGCCAATATCAGGATATAGCGAATGTACCAAAACTTAGCAGTTTTAGTATTTAGGGTTTTTCTAGCTCGGGGTCAAACTAGGGTTTGACTTTTCTGGGGTTTCACCCAACCAAATTTCTTGACCCGGGTCTCTAAAATTTGGTTTTGATGAGGAGAAAAATCCTATGCTGGGCTCAATAAAAAATTCCTCTTCTGTAGAAAGCCCTAATTTCCACATCGAAAACTGAAAATGCTCGTAATCAAATTCCGCTTCAACAAAAAGATGCGCCCTTAAATGGAGAGTCAGCCTAGCATACTTTTGCTGATGGATTGTGGAGAGAGATCCAAAAAGTAAGAAGTCATAGCTTCTGTAGCTGCACAATATCTTCTTCTCAGGTTAGCTCTGATACCATGTTAGTTTTTCATCATTCAAGCTAGCATTATGATCTTAGGATCTTTTAACTGAGAGAATAACAAGCACAGCAATAAAACATAAGCACATCACAAGAGACAAGAGACACAAATAATTTTCCTTGGGGAAACCATAAAGGAGAAAACTCCACAACTTCCTCAGAGATAGAATCAGCACAAGAGGTAAAATCGGAAAATAGTAAGATGATCTCCCGACAGCAGCAGTCTCTCTCTCTCTCATTGAGAGAGCTTCTCCTCTCTCACTCATGTGCCCCAATGAGTGAGTGTGAGTATTTCAAGTGTGATAAATAGAGAGGCTCACTCTTTATTTATATTCTTTCGTTCACTTGAAGTGCACTCCAACATGTCGGCCTCACTTAACAATTACTTACTAGAGCCGACATCTCTAGGAGTGTCTAATAACCCTAGTGCCCCACCACTTATGGGGACTTTGCCTCCTCCGACCAATAGAAGGGTAACAAAATGGTGGGGACTATTGCCCCGACTTACAATGACTCACCTACGGTTGACCTCACTAGGATAGTCTAGTAACCCAAGGGCCCCACAACTGTGGGGACTTTAACCCTTGACCAATAGGAGGGTTACCCACAATGACTTGACATGACTTTCTCATTATAGAAACTTCTCGGAATAAACATTGGGGTATGACATGACTCAAATACATTACAATACATCTCGGAACAAACATCGGGTTACAATACATAAGAAATACGGATGAATACATTTCAAAGTTACAATTACATCAACACTTTTATTATTTTACCATCCATCAAAATGAAGGGGTACAACCTGCAACACACACACTACAATTCTTCTTCACTCTCTCACAGTTTCTCTCACATAATCACAGATATTTCTTTACAATGCTACAATACAATACAATGCACAACTGCATTACAATTCCTTCCTTTTATAAATGGAATACCATGGGAAAATACCACGATCTACCCAAAACCATCGGCTCATAAATAACCCATTATTGACCAAGTCATGACTCTGAAATTACAAGATTTTACAAGTCATTTTTCCCTAAATTGTTTCTATGGGGACACTTCCCGTGAACCCTTGCCAAAGGGGGATCCCAAAATAGTAGTCCCCCCTCATAGACCCCCCTAATGACTATAGTAGGGGGTTAATACTACCTTACACCCCTTATCAAGTGTTGGGATCCAAACATGAATGAAATAATATCTCTAAATTGGCAGGAAGATCACGCTCCACAACCAACAATCTCCCACTTGGAGACTGATCACAACAACTCCACTGCTGCTGCACTTGCAGGACTATGCTATGAACCTCAGACCTAGAAAATTTATCATATTCACCTTTATGCTTGAAGGCCAAGATAAACCAAGAAATAACTCAGTTTCTCTCTAGCCACTTCCTTTATCAACATGTCTACAGAATTCTAACTAATATGTATCTTTTCCAATTTTAACATTTCATCTTCCACAACATATCTTATGAAATGGTACTTGAGTTGTATATGTTTAGTCTTTGAATGGAAGGATGGTTTATTTGCAATATGAATGGCACTCTGGATGTCATTGTACAACTTACTATTCTCCTGCTTCTTACCCATTTCCTCCATAAACCTTTGCAACCAAATCGTCTCTTTACTAGCCTCTGTAGAAAAAACATAATCTCCTTCCATTGTTGAAAGTGGAACAACCTTTTGTAGTTTCAAAATCCAACTTATTGTTGTTCCACTGAAAATAAAAACATACCCTATGGTTCTCCTCTTGTCATCTTTATCTCTTTCCATATATTCATCAACGTATCCTCAGTAGAACAATATCTGAACCTCCAAAACATAATTAATGAGAAGTGGTACCTCCCAAATACCCGAGAATCCACTCTGCCTTCCAATGCTTTTTACCTGGATTGTTCATATACCTACTCACAAATCCCACTACATGTGCATTATCTGGTCTTGTGCATACCATGGAATACATTAAGCTACCAAGTGCTAATGAATAAGGAACCTTAAACATGTATTCTATCTCCTTATGTGTCTTGGGACACACATCCGTACTTAGTTTGAAATGGTTGGCCAAAGGTGTACTAATTGGTTTGCATTATTCATTCTAAACCTATAGAACACCTTTTCTATGTACTCACTCGAAGGAAATGTCAATTTGCAATTTTTCATGTCTCTTGTTATTCTCATACCAAGGATTTTCTTTGAAGCACCAAAATCCTTCATCGCAAATGATTTAGATAGTTTCCTTTTGAGAAAATTTATATTCTGCATGTTAGACCTTGCATGAAGGATGTCATGTTAGAATAATCAACCCATAGTTTACCCACTTAGACATTAATTTAATTATTTTTGTCTTATTAGCCTAGTTCATGTGTCCCACCTTGTGCAAGTTGTCTTTTACCTATCCATAGTGGTCAAACTTGCCTTATTTGACTCATGTAGCGCATGGGAAATCCCAAGGAATCAAATCTGCTTTATTCCTGGCCTCCTAGGCGCCCTTCTGCTTTTTCTGCTTTATTCCCTACTTTTTCAGTGTTTTAAGGCAAATGGAAAAGCTAGACTAGGTGAGGTGAACTAGTTTTTTGTCCTCTTCATCCTCCACTCTTTTCTCCTTGCAAAAGCACGTATGAGCTGCCATTCCACCACTCTTTAGCTTGCCTAAGCCATTTTTCCAATTCGTGAGCTCCATGACAGATTTGGGATCAGCTTTTTACACCTATGGGGGATTTGCTTATTTTTAGTAAGCCTGCTTTATGCTAGATTCAAATTGCTCCTCATGCATTCGAATCCCTGATGTATGTTATTTATTCAGCAACCTATTATGTTACAGGGTTGGCTATTGTACACTGAGTTAATACAGTTTAGTGTTCAGCTCCAATTTCAGTCTCTTTTGTGAGTGATTTTGCATGATCAATTGTTAATTGTTGTGAGTAAAATTAATCTATCACTGGGTTCAATTTCCACATGGTATCAGAGCCATTGTAGATCAATTTCCCTCCTTCAAAATTGTTTTGCAGGTTCGACATCAGTGACTGGGAGCCTTCTACTGACAGCCGGGACAGATTTTCTAAGCTATGGATCAATCACAGAAAACTATCTTGACTCCCTTCAATTTCTTTGAATGGAAAGCAGAGATGAAGATACTATTGAGAGCAAAAGGCCTCTACATGGTGACTATGGCAATAGAAGCAGAGTCCAATGTAGCTGCAGAGAAGATAAAATGGCACAACAGGAGGGATGAGGCCTATGGTCTCCTGTGTCTGAGTATTTCCAGAGACCTCCTTTTCCATCTTGATGGATTGACATCACCGAATGAAGTATGGGAGAAGCTTTCTGATCTTTTTGGAAAGATAGATGAGATGAGGGGACATCAAATCGAAAATGAGCTGATTTCTCTGAGTCCAAATAGCTTTGAATCCCTGTAGCTATATTTCTCCAAGTTCAAAGCACTAGTTTTGCAGCTGAAACAGTGTGGGATCGAAAAGAAATATGATCAGATCATCTTGGCCATCCTCTCAAAGCTAGGCCCTAACTATTCAGTGTTTGTTTCGACCTTATATTGCACAAAACTGACAGCTCGAACCTGGAAGATGCCTAGCCTTGCAGATTTCATGGAATCTCTCACACAAGAACAAGACAAGCTGGTGAGGATGGGCACCATCAAACCATCCAAAGATCAAGATTTGATTGCTGGAGATTCGAAGGTGGATTCAAAAAGCAAAAATATAGCTAAAAAGCCACCTGAGCAAAAGAGAGACAAGAAACAGTCTCCGGAGGAGCCACAAGGTTCCAAGAAGAACTACCAGAAGAAGAAAAACAAAGGTGAAATGAACAAGTGCGCATACTGCAATAAGGGCAATCACACTGAAAGCTCTTGTATGAAGAAGCAAATAGACATGCTGACCCAACTCTTGGAGAAGAATGGCATCTCCCTTCCAGAAAGCTCAAAGAAGAGAGAAGGAGGATCAAGTTCAGATGACAGAGAGAGAGTTCATGCATTGGTTGCTAGCACATCAAGCTCACCCAGTTTTATCATTGATTCTGGAGCTTCAAGACACATGGTTTCGACCAAGGAGGCCTTTTCCTCACTTGACATGTCGAAAGGACCACCTATAGTACTGGGAGATGACTCTCTCACTAAAGTTTGGGCAAAGGGAGGATTGACCTTGATCATGGTCAGTTCAACAATGTGTTGTATGTGCCTGGTATTGCCTCCAACCTCTTGTCAGTGTACCAGATGACCCACACTGGGTCTCCTAAGAAATTCATATTCTCCCCTGATGAAGTTGAGATCACAGATATCTCAAGTGGTAGAGTCATTTCAAAAGCAGTTGCAAATCATGCTCAAAAGGTATACATGTTCTCACACTCCCTACCCTACTCAAACCCCTCTGCTCTTCTGATTCATGCTAATGAGGCTAGCAAGATTTGGCCACCTAAACTACAAATATCTTTCTGATCTTAGTGAAAAAGAGATGGTCATAGGGTGTCCCAAGATAAAATTTTCCAAAGGAGTCTGCCAAGGTTGTATCCTAGGAAAACACCCAGAGCACAAATTTGAGAGAGCTAGTCATGAGAGAACCTCTGCACCCCTTGAGCTGATCCACAGTGATGTTGCTGGCCCATTCCTTCATATCTCCATGAGTCAGGCCAAATATGCATTGAATTTCATTGATGACTTTTCCAGGTATTGCTGGGTTCACTTCTTGAAACACAAGTCTGAAGTTTTTGGCCTATTCAAAGTCTTTAAGGCTTTGGTTGAGAACCAGTCTGGAAGGAAAATCAAGGCCCTCAGATCTGAAAATGGTGGTGAGTATGTCAAGTCTAAGTTTATTAATTATTATGCAGATGCAGGTATTCAGATGCAGCATTCTATCCCTTACACACCACAACAAAATGGTGTTGCTGAGAGGAAGAACCTATCACTGAAGGAGATGGCAACATGCATGATGGAGGCCAAAAATTTGCCACCAAAGTACTGGGCCGAAGCTATCAACTGTGTAGCCTATATTCAGAATAGGGTGCCTCACAAATAGCTCTATGGCATGACTCCCTTCGAAGCATGGAGTGGGCACAATCTAGATGTGACCCATTTCAGGATTTTTGGCTCAAAGCGGCTTGGGCTAGAATTCCAGCAGAGAAGAGGAAGTCTTTGCAGCCCCAAAGACAAGAGTGTCTTTTTGTTGGATACTCTGAAGATTCAAAAGGGTACCGACTGATAAATTTGAGCATAAACAAAGCCTTCATTGAAAGGTGTGTTCAGTTTGAAGAAGAACCCCTTGCAGCAGTGGAAGTTGGTGAAGCCTCTTCACCACCTGAACCTCAAGAATTAAGTAAAGAGTTTGTTGAACATGCTGATTCTGATTTGTCTGATGGAGATGAGTTTATTGCAAACCCTAACAGCCCTACAAGGCCAAAATGGGCATCCAAGACACTACATGCAGCAGGAGAGCTAGCTAGGGATCCCAATGACCCAAGGAGGACTAGATCTCAATTTGAGAGTGGTCTGTGCATGAAGGATCCTATGTTTGCTGAAAAATGATATTTGATGGTGGAGTTTGATCCTCAAACATATGAAGAAGCAGCAGTAGATCCAAGATGGCAAACAGCCATGAAGGAGGAGTTCAGCTCACTCCAGAAGAGCAACACATGGGAGCTAGTGGATCTTCCCCCAGCGAGAAAGTTAGTCCAGTGTAAGTGGGTCTATAAGACCAAATTTGCTGCTGATGGTTCACCACTGAAGTACAATGCCAGATTGGTATCCAAGGGCTACTCACATGTTCATGGCATAGATTACAATGAAACCTTTGCCCCAGTGGCAAAGATGGATTCCATCAGGATAGCCTTAGCCATTGCAGCCTCAAGGCAATGGGAGGTACATCACATGGATATAAAAAGTGCCTTCCTTAATGGAGATCTCACTGAATAGATATATATGCAGCAGCCTCAAGGTTTTTCTACTAACCCTTCTCTTGTGTGCAGGTTGAGAAAGTCATTGTATGGGCTAAAGTAAGCCCCCAGGGCTTGGTATGCCAAGATCGATAGCTTCTTGCTATCATTGAATTTTGTTCGGTGCAATTCATATCCAAATGTCTATTTGAAGTTAGTTAATGGTTCATTAATTATCATTGTGTTATATGTTGATGACCTCCTCATTACAGGAAGCTCAAAGCCTGAGATTGCTTCCTTAAAAGGAGCTATGAACCAAGCCTTCTCCATGACAGATTTGGGGCTCTTAAGTCAATTTTGAGGGCTTGAGATTGCTCAAACCAAAGCTAGAATCAAGGTGCACCAGTCCAAATATGCCCTGGACTTGCTGAACAAATTCAAAATGAAGGATTGCAAAGCAAGAAAAACTCCTTTCCTTTCAGGAGTGAAGCTGGAAGAAGCTAATTCTTCACCTATGGTAAACAATACACTGTATAGGAAATTGATTGGATGTTTGTTGTATCTGACACATACTAGACCTGATATTTGTTATGTAGTAAGTGTGGATTCTAGATACATGGATTAGCCTCATGAGATCCATTGGAAAGCAGCCAAAAGGATCCTTAACTTTGTTCAGGGAACAAGGACACATGGGATCTTCTATAAAGCAAAATCTGATCTTGATTTGATTGGATTTACTGACAGTGATTGGGCAGGTGACAGCACAGACAAAAAGTCCACATCAGGATATGTGTTCATGCTTGCAAAAGGGCCAATCAGCTGGTCAAGCAAGAAACAGAGTGCCATTGCACTCTCATCTACAGAAGCAGAGTACAGAGGAGTTGTTAATGCAGCAACTCAATGTTTATGGTTGCAGGGTTTACTTGGAGAGTGTGGTTTCGAATCGGATTACTCAACTATCATCTATTGTGATAACCAGAGTACCATTCGAATCTGTAAAGATCTAGTTCAGAAGCAGAGAACTAGACACATTGAGATCCATATGCACTACATCAGAGAACTTATGCATGATGGCACCATTCACCTACTCTTTTGTTCATCTTTAGAACAAGTAGCTGATATCTTCACCAAAGCATTTTGTGAGAAGACCTTCAGCAATCTCAAATCACTGCTGGGGATTGCTGATCATGCTGTGAAGCATGAGTGAAGACAAGATTTCCAAATTTTGTTTACAGTCCATGTTTAAGGGAGGATTTTCCCAAGTTGGTTTTGCCTCTTTCCTTGTTTAAATGGACATGCAGTATGTAAAGGGTGACTAATCCTTGTTGCTAGGCCCTATAATTTTTTGATATATTACTCATAAGTCAGGATTAAGGGGGGGTGTTAGAATAATCAACCCATAGTTTACCCACTTAGACATTAATTTAATTATTTTTGTCTTATTAGCCTAGTTCATGTGTCCCACCTTGTGCAAGTTGTCTTTTACCTATCCATAGTGGTCAAACTTGCCTTATTTGACTCATGTAGTGCATGGCAAATCCCAAGGAATCAAATCTGATTTATTCCTGGTCTCCTAGGCGCCCTTCTGCTTTTCAGCTTTATTCCCTGTTTTTTCAGTGTTTTAAGGCAAATGGAAAAGCTAGACTAGGTGAGGTGAACTAGTTTTTTGTCCTCTTCATCCTCCACTCTTTTCTCCTTGCAAAAGCATGTATGAGCTGCCATTCCACCACTCTTTAGCTTGCCTAAGCCATTTTTCCAATTCGTGAGCTCCATGACAGATTTGGGATCATCTTTTTACACCTATGGGGGATTTGCTTATTTTTAGTAAGCCTGCTTTATGCTAGATTTGAATTGCTCCTCATGCATTCGAATCCCTGATGTATGTTATTTATTCAGCAAGCTATTATGTTACAGGGTTGGCTATTCTACACCGAGTTAATACAGTTTAGTGTTCAGCTCCAATTTCAGTCTCTTTTGTGAGTGATTTTGCATGATCAATTGTTAATTGTTGTGAGTGAAATTAATCTATCACTGGGTTCAATTTCCACATGTCATCCACATTCAATAACAAGATAATATATCTTCCATTATCCATCCTCTTGAAATAAACACAATGGTCAAAAAAATAAACACAATGGTCAAAATGACGTATACTATAAACCTGTTCTGTCATAAGCTTATCGAATTTTAAATACCACTTCTTTAGAGCTTACTTTATGCCATACAAGCTCTTATTCAACCTACAAACCAAAATCTCCTTCCCTTTGACCTCATATCCCTATGGTTGCTGCATATAAATATCTTCCTCCAAATCCCAGTGGAGAAAGGTCTTTTTACATCTAACTGTTCAAGATTCAAATCTTATACCACCACTAGACTTAAAATAGTCTTAATTGAACTCATTTAAACAACAAGAGAAAATATTTCATCAAAATATATACCTTTGTTTTATGCAAACCCCTTTACAACAAGTCTATCCTTGTGCCGCTTCTTTCCTCCTTCTTCTTTCAACCTGTAAACCCATTTATTCTGCAATGTTATTTTACCTACAGGAAAATCAACTTCATCCAATGTCTGGTTTCTTACCAATGAGTCCATATCCTCATTCATGCCTTTCTCCCACTTATTTTTAGTTTCCACCTACATTGCTTCTTCATAACATTCTGGTTCACCAGAATCAGTCATCAATAAATTATATAGTGAAGGGGAGAATCGTTCAGGGGGTCTACTTAACCTGGTAGATCTTCTTACACTTGCAAGAGTTTTAGGTACCTCCTGTTATTCTTGATTTAATGGTACCTTTGGAACTTCATTTTCTTTGATGTCATCAAGCACCATGTACTCTGTGTTTCCCTTTTCCTCTTTCTCCACAACTGATCTTTGCACATAACCTTTTCATTGATTACCACATCTCTACTCCTAATTATTTTTTAATTTTCATAATCCCATAAGAGATAACCAAAATCATCAACCCCGTATTCATTAAAGTTGCACATCTTGGATTTATCCTCATGTTTTGTTCTATTTTCTTTATCAATATGGAAAAATGGTTCACAACCAAAATTTCTTAGAAATGAGTAGTTTACCTTTTTACCTGTCCATGTCTCCTCTGGAATTCCACCATCCAAGGTGCTTGAAGGCCCTCTGTTTATTAAGTAAATAGAAGTATCTACATCATCAACCCAAAACTATAAGGGCAACCCTGCATGCAATCCCATACATCTTGCATGCTCCATGATCGTCCTATTCGTCCTTTTTGACACACCTTTTTCTTGAGGTGTTCCTAGGACGATATTCTCTCTATGAGTCCTATGGTATGAACAATAACTATCAAACTCCTTGCTACATTATTGTTATACCTGAAAATGGCACTTCTCCATCCGAGTGATGATACTCAATGATTCATCACAAAAAAGGATAAGTTGGATTGAAAAGACTTATGGGTATAGGAGGTTTTGGTCCAAATTACATGATGCTTACTACAATGATAACACATTTTGTTCTAAGTCTTGGGAAAAATGCATGACTTTCATTCAGACAACCCGCGTGTTATACGCAAGTTGTCTATAGTCAACCCACATGTTTGCCTTAAAATTTGCATACACTAGTATCCTTAAAGAAACCCGCGTGTTATACTCAGGTTCCTCTTGTTGCACTCGCATATTCCTTAAAACTCACCAAAAATAAAAGCCAAATTAATTATGAGGTGGTTGGGGTCTATATGGCATGCACCCCACCTTCCTTAACCACCCTAGCCTCGTAAATCCTCCTCTCAATTGACAATAAAAATTTGACAGGGGCTAGAGGAGGGGGACCATTCTAGAGATGGAGTTATGCTCAAGGATTTCCTTTAGAGAAGAGAAGCAAGAGGGCCTAGAACCATGTTTCAAGAAGATCATATCAGGATGAGGTGAATGCACTTGTTCGAAACTTTTATGAATAAAGATATCTATTTGCTTCCAAACATTTTGCATTCATTCTTCAGTTATTAATGAGTTAGGAGCATGATTGTGCATTTACATTAAGTTTCAATCTTATTATTTGTTCATGTCTTTAATGTGTAATATCTTAAAGTGATTTGAGAATCGTAGTTTTCCTTTTGTAGGTATATGGGCATAAGATCAAAGGATTTCTTTGGGAGAAGTGAAATCTAGGATCAACCTTCAAAATAAGGTTTTCCTTTTCTATCTATAGAACTTTGCTCCACTCTTTGATTATATATAAGTTTGATGTATGTTCATATTCTTCTTGTTATATCCTATTTGTAAACTCAGTATGTTGGTGACCTCATACCCCAGTCATAGGATTAATTATTCCCTCACAACAGAACTGGTGACTATGTTGGGGAATTACCTTTGCTTTGGTGTTTTCTTATAGTTCTTTCTTCCAGTCTGTTAGTTTTTTGTCTTGTTTCTAACTTGTAGAAGTAATAACCATTCAATTACAACTCCTATTCTTAATTTGTTTTAGTTTTTGTTCTCCATCTTTGGAGAAAAACATGAGTGCAGACTGCTTGCACCCACATATTTCCTGAGAAAACGTGGTTTTACTTTTATACAGCCGTGTGCCATACATGAGTTCTTGTCGAAACAATCAAGTTTTTTCCTGTAACTTGGATTGGTATGCTAGGGTTTTCCTTTTCCAGATTGTTTTTTAATTTTTGAGAATTTCAATACTATTTCTGGAACTTTGTTGTTTTGTTACCAATAGTTTGGTCTCTCTTTCTACAAATTTCAACCCTTTTTGTGTTAATTGCAGTGAATGTTTGTGAAAAGACTTGGTTTTGGTACTACTACTTGGCTTATGCTTGGATTGAAGGTGTGTAGAGTCTCTATGTCTCAATTGATGTTGATTACTGTCTGAACTCTTTGTCTTGTTCATCTTTGATTGGCTTGACCTTTCTTTCCCAAGTTTGAACAAATTTGTTGCAAAAAACATCGGAGTTCTCCCAAGTCAGTTACTATCAAACCTTTTGAGTGGTTGAGGTATGCTTTTATAAGATCTTGGTCCTAAGTCTGATTTATATGAGCTTTTACATCTGACTTATATATTGTTCTTATTTCATTTTGAAAAGAAAATAAAAACTAATGTAAAGCGTATTCATCCTAGTCTAGTTTCATTAGTTAGCTGCATTTGCATAGTTTTTGAAAATTCAAAAGAAAAAGAAAAATATTTGTTTCCAAAGTCACATAGTTAATTTCATTAATTTTGAAAAAGAAAAATTTAAGTGAGAACATTAATTTGAAACTTATTTACATCATGTATCTTTTGATTTCTTGTTGAGTCTGAATAATCCACCAATTTCATGACCACTTACACTTGAGTAGCTAACAACCTCTAAAAAAAATGATTATAATCTAAAATTAGTTAGTATTTTTTTTTCTTTTTAGGGATGACAACTACTAGTTAAGCTAAGGTTTTCGGTTAGGATTCATACTTAAACTACCCAAAACTATCAAACCCAGACATAGTGGCTATTCCTTTAGGAAATCCAATATTGCAAAGAGGTGAACCAGAAATCTTCTCTCACACGAGAGTCAAGCACAAGGTCGTGTGAGATTGGGTTGTGGAGATACCCCTCCAACAATCAGTTTATATTACACCAGAGTTATTCTGCATTTGGAAATTCACTCAATACCACTTGTGGCCCCATGCAGTGTCAGTATTGCTTCAGTTTCGGACTTTGCTACCATGCCATGCACATCAGTTGGAATAACGACTTTTTTTCCATACCTTCTTTGTAAAGGTGGTAGCCATAATATATGGACCATTGGGGCTCTTACACATGTAACGGTGGTAGGATATTTTTAGTGTACCTAGGAAAGACACGGGATGAAACCCCGTGCAACTCTTTGGAAAGGAGGTTTGTGATTCAAACACTTTCCTTAAAGTGATTGTATTGTGGACCCCAGGTAATTATCCTTTACCCTTCACTATTTAGCTAGGGGCCCTCATCATCCAAGACTTTCCTTTGGAAGGTATCTTTATCTTCCTAGTTTGGGTATTACTTAGGAATTTTCTATTAGTGTGTTGTTTGGATTACTTGTATCTTAGATTTGGCCTTAGGTGTGTCTGATTGAAATAATTAGTTGTGGAGGATTAACCTCTTCATAGGTAAAAAAGGTTACAAAAACTCCCACCACTTATAGTGCATCCCCCACTACTAACTCGAAGGTAAAGAGTTAACATGAGTGGTTATTTTGAATCGACATGTATAAGTGAAAGTCCGAGAGAACATGAAATTATTAGATACACTGAACCTTGTCTTATTGTAGGAGAAGTTGAAGATATACAAGATGAAGAGTTTCCTAGAAATTTTAATCCACCCCTCATTGACTTAGAAGATTCGGTACTTCTGTTTACTCAAACTGGGATTGGTGTTCCATCAGTTTTTGTAATGGAAAATACAGGGGAAGGATCATGGGACATTTACACCCCTACTTCAGTTATGTTATCTGGTAGAGTGTCTCCTCCTCATGTGAGTGTACTGATATCTAACACACACTCTGCACCGATACTTTCATTGAATTTTACTTTGACATCCTATATTTCACCAAGTACTAGAGTGATTAGTCATATAGTATCTGTATATAACACTACTCGGTCATCTAATGTAGTTGTCACCGGTATACCCATTGTAACTTTTACGTCCTCCCCTTTATTTCAAAATGTTCAAAACAACCTTAGTAGTTCTTCCCTTTTTGTCTAGGGCTATCCTTGGTATGGAGGACATATCCCTCAATCCTCACCGCTTGTAGGCTTTGCACCTGCTTACTCAAGGGAACTTTCTGGAAGTCAAAATCCTTTCATGAGATTTACTTTTAAAACTGTTGGCCAAACTTTGACTGCACCAGTCAAGTTTTCCCCCTTTTCACTATTTAGGGAAGGAATACCACTCTCGTGTCTACGACATCTATTTTAGTCAGAAATAACCATACTCAGTATAATACACCCCAAGGGAGTAACCCTTTGGATTTCGGGTGGAACCCATTTCAAACCATTGTCAAATAAAAAATGGTATTTTGGGGTAACCCCAACTAACCTTATAGGAACTTTGGTGCAGGAACTTCTTCTCACCAAAATCCTCAAAATAAGATTTTGTTTAGGGCCTCATCTTCCATTTTTGGCAACTTTAAACTTGTCAAACCTTTCGAAATTGATGAATGACCCCGTGTGTCATGATCAGACTTGGCCACTGGTTTCGATCAAGTTACCTTCATAAATTCCTAATTTTGAAGCAAAACCTGGTGAAGATCTTGGTGACCAGGTCACTACCTTTCACTTATGGTGCTCCTCTAATTCGACGAATAACGATTCTATTCAACTACAATTCTTTCAAAGAAACTTAACTAGCATGGTGTCCAAATGGTATATTTAACTTCCATCTTCCACTTACAATAGTTTCCATTATTTAGCAATGTTATCCCTCAACCATATACAACATCATGTCAGGTATGATGCTGGTACAGACCTTTTCTCAAACTTTAGGAAAAGTAAGGCTACACACATTTCTGACCATATTCAGGGATGTCTAAGGAAAAAGAGGCCAATTAAGGCCAACATTATTTCCACATTTCTATTAGAATGGTTTTTGAAGTCCTAAATTCCTTATATTTGAAAATCATTTCTACTTTGGGGGTACAATAGAGGAGGAATCCATATTAAGAGCCCAACCACTTGATTTTATTTATGCTTAGTTTGGGATACTTTGTGAAATCATACTAGATGCACCTATGTACAACATTGACTTATGAAACCCAAACCAGGACCACATGTTGATGGAATTGTGGATTTAGTTGAAACACCTACTGTAGAATCCTTAGCTAAACAAATATACGAGTTATCCATGAAGCGGTTTGCAATAGAGGTGGCTTATGATGCCATATCCTACCCTAAAAATGAAAATATTTACAATGTACAATCTAATAAAAAGGGTACTTAATAGCCTAGTGGGAAGAAAAATAAAGGAAAGAAGGGAGAGGGTAATCAAAATAAACCTAATCCCACAAACAATGATGAGGGGGGTAAATAAGAGAATAAGAAAGTAAAATTCCCTTGTAAAATTTTCCAAGAAGATCACCTAACCTATCAATTCCCACTTATGGACCAAGCTTAGAAGTTGTTAAAGAAACAACCTATTGTCCTAAAGGATCCATTCCCAAAAGGACAAATCCGAGTTTGAGCGACCCTAAGACCATTGGGGGCACTCAAATTGCTTCCTCTTTTGATCAGTCTTACATCAATATGGTATGATATCATGCCTTACTGAAAACAATAGCTAAAAACTATGATCTCGAGTCATCACAAAAAGAAAAAGAAGATGTCGAAATGCCAATCCCTCTTTCCATTGAGAAGCCGACTAATCCTATGCCTAAGATACTAAAAGGTGTATTCAAGTGGGCATCACACAATCCTAACGTACTGAGTAATCCCAACTATTTGGATTTGGAAGACCTATCCCAGACTCCTTGTGCCATGTCTGTCTTTGAAGTGTTACAAAGTTATTGTTCACAACGTAATGCACTTCTAGAAGCTATCGATAGTTTGGATTCTACAAGTTTAGTGGCTACGTTTGACTTGTCTGATGTCAAACCTCGCTTACCTTACCATGTCGCTTTCCAAATTGAAGTAGTACATGGGGCTAATACCATTGGACCAACAGTTATATATGAAGGAGCATATAATTGTGTGATGGCCATATCATGTTGGAAATCCCCTAGATCTCCTGATTTGGTTCCGTATAACACCTTTCTGACCAATTTTAATGGAAGGTCTTTCCATCCACATGACATCCTTCCTTATTTTGATATAGAATTTGCAGGGAAGGTGGTTTCAATTGAAGTTGAGGTAATAGATGCTCTGTTGGATTACAACCTGCTTTTGGGCAGAAGTTGGACCTAATCCATGTGTGCAAACCCATCATCAGTTTTTCAGGTTCTTATGTTCCTTCATGAAGGGAAGATAGTTACCATTTATCAATTATCCTACACCTATAAAAGTCATATGGAAACAACAAAATTGAATGTTCCACTGATTGATCATATGCACTCAGTGAACGAGAATTTAGGAGTAGGGATGTATGCCTCACTTATGGGAACCGTTTAATTTCCCTCTCCTATAAAATATATTGGAATAACTAGTGTAGGGAATACCTTTGGTACATTTGGAGGATTTTACTCAGTCTCGAATTCGACTGACAAGTGGATTCTACATTTGCAAGTTGAACCAGGCGTGCCCTCATCTACAACAGAAGTGTCTTATCAAGTGATATATGATGCTACTATTGATTCCATCCTGACTCCTTACATGTCAGAGGATCTGGATGAAATCTATTTTCCCGCATGGGTAGTGAACTCTACATACTCTTACAATTATTTAGATATGGCTTTACCGTTAGATGAAGACATCTTGGAAGCCATGATGGGACCTAATAAAATTTGTGAAGATATGCATCACACGTATTATTTTCTTCTGGAACTTAGTAGAATAGAGAATTCATAGTTTCACGTGAGACTAAGTGAAGGTAATGATCTACTAGTGAACCCATTACCCAAGGAAGGAGTGTTTTCCAAGGGGAATATGTCAAACATTTCTGATACCAGACCAATCAACATATCCATCAAACCTAGCATTGTGGAAAATGTTTACATTGGAGAAAACTCTTTGCCTGAAGAGATTTCCATTTACAAAACCATTTTCAAGGAATTCAACAACATGTTTCCCTGGTCACACGAGGAGATTCTAGGTATAGACCCGTATATTTTTAACACAAAATAAGAACATATCCCAACATTAAACCTCTTTGGATAAAACTACGTCGTGTTAATCCTCGGAAGGCAGCATCCATCAAAGTCGAAGTCGAAAAAATGTTTAAATTTGGATTCATATACCCAATTTTGTTGACATAGTGGGTATCCAATCTGGTTCCATGCGATTAGAAATGAGGAACTATCCACGTGTGTACATATTTTATATATTATAATAAATCATGACCTAAAGACAACTACCCTAGACCATTCATTTATAAGGTAAGTGATGTGTGTGCAAGTAGCGAAATATTTTCTTTAATGTATAGTTTTTGGCATATAATCATATCGAAATCAAACCTGAAGACTAACATTAGTCCGTTTTTATATGCCCTTGGCGTACCTTCGCATATAAAAAAGTGCCTTTTAGTTTGAAAAATTCCTTAGCTACTTTTCAACGAGCCATGGAATTTTCCTTTCATGATATAAAACTCATTGTCAAACACTACCAAGATGATCTTTTGACACATTTTCGCAAGAGAAAAGATAACTTGACTCATATACGGTTGATATTCGAACAATGTAGAAACTACAATATACGTTTAAATCCCCATATATGTGTTTTTTGTGTCAAATAAATACTTTTTCTCGGTTTTATTGTGTCTAACAAAGGTATCATGGTCGGTCCATTAAAATTTTAGGCAATCGTGAACTTGCCTCCTCCTTGAACCATTAGGCAAATTCAAAATTTATAGGGTAAATCCAATTTTCTCAGACGATTTATAATTAATTATGCCACAATCACTAAGGGTTTAATGCATCTTCTTAAGCAACACACTCCATTTTTATGGGATAAATCCGCACAACAATCATTTGAGGAACTTAAAAAAACATTATTGTCAGTTCCTTTCTTATGCCTACCAAATAACACTAAAGATTAAATATCGTATCTGGATGCATAGGATTCTACAGTTGGCATAATGCTTGTTTAGGGAGATGGCCATCTCTAAGTGAATGTCATATAATACCTTAGCCAATCTTTGGTCGGACCTGAACCTCACTACTCACATGTCGAGAAATTAGCTCTAGCATACACGTGTATATGTCATTCAAAGGTTACGTCACTATATTCTACTCCGGACTACCATTGTCATTGCAGATGTAAATCCTTTCTATTATGTTTTATCTTGATGAATAATTGGGGGAAAATTCAACAAATGAATTGTCATATTCCAATATTTTAATGTGGATTTTTAATCTTCCAAGTCTAAAAAGTCTTTGGTGTTTGTAGAGTTGATTTATGAGTTCCATATTGACAAAAATCCATGATTAAGGATGAATCATTCCTGGATGAACACATATTCTTAATAGAAACCTCATATCCTTGGTATGGACATATTCTGATATATATTCAAACTTTGAAGTGTCCTGAAACCTCCTCGTGAGAAGAACGATGGAAACTATGACTTAATTCAAAGAACTACCTCATCATCAGTTATACGTTATATTGAAGAGGCGTAGACTCAATATTGTGTCAGTATCTCATTCAAGAGGAGGCCAAGTCAATCTAGAATGATTCCCATAGCAAAGCATGTGGGGGTCATTTATCTAGGTTAGAAACGACCAAGAATATTTTACATGTCGGATACTTTTGTCCCACCATATTTAAAGATTGTGTGTAAGTTGTTAAACATTGTCATCATTGTCATCTTTATACCAAAAAAATTTGGTCACATCATGCTCCTCTTTTTCCCATCATCGTGGTAGGACCCTTCACAAAGTGGGAGGTGGAATTTATGACATGTAACCCAATTTCCATTGGGGGAATAAATATATCATTTTCATCGTAGACTACTTCACTAAGTGGGCGAAGGAAGTGCATACCTTAAAGGTCTATGGTGAAATTGCAGCTTATTTTGTATTTAACCAAATTGTTGCCATATCTGGTATTCCAAAACAGATTATCACTAACCATGGAATCCATTTTCAGAATAAGATGTTGACTGAATTAACTACTGTGCTTGGTTTCAGACAAGACCATTCATCTTCATTCTATCTGCAAGCGAATGGACAAGTTGAAGTTGTTAATAAGACCTTGAAAACCATATTTCTCAAATGGATCATCAATGATAGTAGGTGTAATATGCACATCATGCTTTATCATACGCTTTGGGCATACTGAACCATAGTCAAGACTGCTACAAATTTTTCACATTTACAACTCGCCCATAGAGTGGAGGTGGTCACAGTGATTGAATAAGAGATGTCATTGTTGAAACTCGTGATACAATTGCTACTTGAAATTTCCACTTTAGAAGAATGTTTGTTACATTTAGAACATTTAAATAAACAACATTGAGATGCACTAACAACAAATGAGGCACTTAAACAATGGGTGAAGATCCAATATGATAAATCGGTTAAACCTAGTATTTTCTCTAAGGGGGATCTTGTCTTAGCATATGAAAAAGCCAAAGAACTCTTGGGGGAAGGGAAATTTAATTCAATGTAGCTCAAGTCGTACATAGTATCTAAAATTCTAAAAAAATTGGCTTATGAATTAGTAGATTACAAAGGGAACAAGTTGCCAGAGCCTCAAAATGGGCTCTACTTGAAAAATTGTCATGCCCAAGCTACATGTTTTTTCTTGTATATATTTGTACAATTTTGTAACTTGTTTGTTTTTTAGGTTTTCTTATGTAACTTTGGTTGTGTTTTATATGTCTACTTATACCTTTATAGGATTTGATGATGGAGCTAGCCATCACACTTGCAATATTTCATCGGTCGCTTCGGTTATCTATTCACCCACAGGACAACTAGTTGCCTCAAGAGGTTCCTATTTACGTCCCGCCATTAACAACATGCTTGAATACAATGCCATTATTGATCTACTATGGGATGCTTTTTCTCACAGTATTTCATGTCTTGAGGTTAGACTTAACTCTCAGTTAATGGTGTCTTAGCTTAATGGTGATTATTAAGTGAGGAATGTATTCTTTTGTATTTAGTGGAATAAGGGGCATTATTCAATATCCCATGAACACATTTTGTGTGCCATACTTTAATTAAGAAGAATTCCCATGCAATAATTAAACTAGCAACAAGCTCTACAACAATACTACCTTGGTTCTTGTGTGCAGTAGAGAAAGGAAACTAGTTGAGGTTGCATCAACACTAAGGAAGAAAACATGAAAGCTATAATTGTTTATCCATAAATAGTGATGGATAGTCCACTTAAATTGTTCAGTACAACATATCACTTCAAGTGTTTGCAAAATATTCATTAAGAGGCATTTACTTTAAACTTTAATATTACTAGCGCAATGCTCATAATACTGAAATATATTGAGAATGAAATAAAAAAAGTTCAACAAATACCACACCATCCACCCAATGAATACAAGATGCACCCTACAAAACCAAAATGGGGAAACATAACTAGAGGGTGAGGAATATACCTCACTCTTTTCTTCTCAAATATCAAATGCATTTACAAAAAATGATTAACTCACTGTGGGATTTCCATTGACATAATGGCACATATCATTGCTAGCAGAGGGTCTTTTACTTATTCTACTCTACTAACACTATCCCACTCCCTTTAAACTATGGAACAAAAATTAACACAACAATAATGAAACCCACTTCCTTCCCTAGAAACCCTTTAGTTAACACACTCCCTTGTCTTACTTCTTGAAATATGTTCCCAACACAAGGGGTTGTTTTCTAAACTTAGTGGTGTACTCTTGTACACTTTTCCTATGCTTCTCTCAAAAGTAATTCCAATGGATCCATTGATCCTCTTCATACCCAATAGGGTAAAACTAGGACCTTAATGAGGGTACAAAATCCCTCTTTCATAGTTACTAGGGGATCACCTTCCAACCCAAACATCTCAATGTGGATTTACCACCAAGATTGGGCATGGCCCTCTAACTTCAATTGAGTAAATGATATATTTTTTTATTCTCCTATATTGTGAACACTAAAATGGAATTCTAATTGTTGCATCCAATATTAGCATCAATCTCACCTTAATAGGATTTGATGTCCACTTTTTCTTCTGCTTTGAAGACATATTAGGAAGAGGTGTTTTTGGAACTTGGTATATCTTTCTCTAGCTCCTTTGTTGGATCCCATTGAGGTTCTTATTTGTTTCCATATTTCCCATCTAAACTAGATTTAAGTTAGAGCTACCAAACAATTAAAAAGGTCTGAAATTTCTCTTGATTGCTATGGTGAGGATTTCCATTTTGTGAGAGATGTTAGAGACATATGCTTCCAACATTGAAGTGCTCTCATTAAATCCATTTATTTGGAGTTTTTGAAAAAATAGGAAATGAGGTAGATCAAAGCGCTAGGTGATTCCTTGGTGATCCAATGTGGTATTGGAGTAATTGTTTGATATATAACCTATTGTCCATGAGTCTGATCCGGATTTATGTGTGAACGAAATGATGTAACAGATGCAGAATCATAAACAAAGACATTTTGCAAAGATAACAGAGATATAGTAAACATGTATTCTATTAAATGGCGGGAATGGAATAGACAGTAATACAATTGTTAGAATGGTGGTAGATATCTTTGAGAAGAGATGTGGCTGCTATGCTCAGTCATGCCAAGATGAATACAAAATGAGTCCAAAGGGGCCTATTTATAATAAGGACGAGGGTGAGAACCCTAAAAGTCCAAAACGTAACCCTAGAAGATGAACCGTCATAAAGTTTACGACCCCAAGGTGGTAAGTTGAACAATCAACTTCCTGGGGTCATAACTTTTGCACATGATCTCCGATTTGGGCGCTCGATAGCTCAATGGAAATATCTATCCGAGATTTACAACTTTCGGCTATGGCTCAATGCACACCAAGGGAAACCATTTGGCCACCCGAATTGACAAAAAAACGTCGTTTATGGCCTCAAAATAGCCCCGGAAGTTTGGTACCCAAAAAGCCATAGAAAAATAACTAGGAAACTGCCACAATGGACAATTGTTTTCAGCTAGTGGAATAGGTGGGTGGTCACCGATCTCCATCTAGATCAGAGTCTTTTGGTGGTTGTTCATTGTACATGATCTGCATAAGTCAAATATGTATTTTAGATTGAATCAATGTTTTAGGTTGCATATTGAATCTAGAATTAGATCTATAAATCAACATCATGTATTGCAAGCAGTAGCATGTATTTTTGAATGACTTCAAGATACGTAAACACTTTTGAAAAGGAAAGTGATCTAGCCTTTTAGAAAGGTTGTATTTCTAGATTTGAAGGATGACTAGTAGACATGTATCATTGATGGGAAGAAGGATGAAGCTATAGAAATCATGATAACCAACATTTATATGAAGATTCTATTGCATACAAGTGGGATTGGCTGTCTAGCTATTTTTTGGAAGAAGCCAAAGAATTTGTTTCAAAATTGATGAAAGTCTAGTTATGTAGATTGAGAAAGATTTTATCTCTTTGTGTCCTCTCTCTTTTGAAATAGTTGAAGGTTACTTGGTTTTTGATAGGTAACTTTAAAGATGAATATGGATAAATGCATAATGGATTTTCCATACAACCATGGTCGATGCATAAAGTTGACCTTGATAAATCATAAGACACCCTATGATGTATTTTGTTTGGCTTTTTGTGCTAGTTTGATTTCCAAAACAAATGAAAATAAATTTAAACCTTTGATTATTTCTATGGTTCATTAATTAAGACATAAAATACATTGCTTACTGAAGTGAAGTTTGAGGTCAAAAAACAAGCTCATTTATACAAAGGGAAAGAGTTGATAGAATTATGGGGAAATAGGTTCACAATGTAGTAAAGAGAAACAACATGATTACATTGACCATAATGTCTAGAAGAAGCATGGTGATTAGAGTTTGACAAATAAAGTTAGGAAAAAGAAAACATGTCATTATTGCAGAAAATTGGGACATATAGAGATTATTGGTAGGAAACTAACGATCTAGATGAGAGAATGAAGAAGCTTGAAGGAGACATGTCAACTGGAAGATCAATAGGCCTACAACATTGAACTTTAGAAGGTAAGACATATAACTATATGTTTTCTTTTAATTTTTCTCTAGTCTTGCATGCTCACTCTTCTTAGTGTTAATAGATAATTTACTTTGGTTGCACCTATCACATGGCTACAAATGTTTCTCTCTTTTCTTCATGATTGAGCTAAGCTATAAAAAAACTAATCTTTGTAGTACATGATCATATACTTACCATTATCAATTGTGGAACGATTGAATGCAAACATGGTGTTACGAGTCATATTAATGTCTATCATGTACCTAGTTTGAATGCCAATTTGTTTTTTGTTGCTCAACTGATTTGAACTAGCAAGAACGTAGAATTTTGAACAAATTAATTTGTTGTTTTCATTGAGGATTTCTTGGCCTTAAGGATAGACTATATAACTTTTCGATCATATCTCAAGATAGACCACGATCGACTACACTCATAGCTAAAACTAACGACCAAAGTAGAATTTGGCATGGATGACTTAACCATCTAAATTTATGAAGATTGTTAATGATGACAAAACATAACATGGCTAATGTACTACATAAGCTTGTTCTCTGTGACGAACTATGAGAAGGGTGTATGCTTGGCAAGCATCACCTAGCTATTTTGAAATAGGGAAGGCTTGGGGAGTAATGAATTTCATGGAACTTTTCCATCGTGACCTTCGTTCTCTGAACAAACCATTACTAGCTAACTTTACTAATTATACCTAGGTATTTTACTTAAATATTAAAAGAGTCTAGTTTTTTTTAAGTTCAAGGAATTTACAACATTATTTGAAAAGTGAAGTGGTTGGAGGAGAATATTGGGTAAGGATTTTGAAAGATAATTCTCACTTAATTGTATCTCTTGGTAGAGAATTGTACATTATACACCTTAGCATATGGCACTGCATAAAGAAAGATTCAAACTTTAGTAAAAATGAGTCAATGACATGTTTTTTTTGCTTTTGGCCAAAGGTTTGTTGACTAGGTTTTGGGTCTACATGTGATCAGTCGAAAAGTTTGAAGGTTTTGACAATAATCGAATGATAATTTAATGGAACCGTGATTCCTCCAATGTTGATTTAATGGAACCATGATTCCTGCCCAAATTTAAAAAGAGGGAAAACAGGTTCATAACTATGCAACGGTAGCTCCTAGAACAATCCGGTAAAGAGGAAAACTGTGCAAAGGAAGGCCCTAGAACAAACCGGACCGGTGGGAGAAAACTTGAATGTTTGAGAAGCACCTTCGCTCCTGAACATTCTACCCATCTGCCGCTGCTGTTATAAATCGTCCTCTATCCTCCCACAGATCGCAGCAGCAAGAATTGTGCAAGTTTTGAAAGACCTCGCATTTTTATTTACCTTGAAGAATCGATACTCATTACAAGCATGTCTCTCATTCCTGGCTTCTTCGGCAGGCGATCCAGTGTATTCGATCCATTATCGCTGGATTTATGGGACCCTTTTGAAGCAGGGAAATGTCCATTTTTGA
>LPNX010259468.1:0-26492 GCA_001517045.1 Pseudotsuga menziesii
AATTATTGGTAGTTATGAGATCATTTCATGAACTGCTATGAATACAAGAAAAATAATTGCATGGAAAAAGATGGTCATGTTTGATTGAATACTCTGTTGAAAGGAAAAAATTGTATGGAGCATGATTGTGAAATCATGAGTATTGGAAATATATTTTATTTTTGCATAAATAAGGTGAAAATACCTGAAAATTATTTGTATAGTACTGTGTGTTGCAATTTTGAGGATCATTGTAAATCCTATGATGAAAGGATGGTATGCAGAGATGCTCACAATTGTTTGGGATGATTGGAAGTTTCAGATTACAGGTAATGTGGGCATGCCCCATAAAACAAAGACAGAATATACCATGTGCAAAGTCCAAGCGTTATGAGAAGGATCTCATGATGGTGAAATTTAATTTATGAACATAACATAGTTGTAAATTTCAGTTTTAAAATTTTGCTATTCTAGAATTGTGTTAAGACGACATGTTATGTGTGGATATCCAGGTTTTGGGAAACAAGTGTAAGTAATAAGGGTAAGAGATTCCACTTTCCAGAGCCAAAAAATATGAGGATGGCCTAATGATGGCAAAATCTAATTTCTGTAGGAGACAGAATTGTAAATTCATCGTTTGATTTGATTATCAACGATATTGATTGCTTGTTGGTCTGCAGGAGACAACCAAAGGGAAGGACCTTATGTTGATAAATTTAATTTATTTGAAAAATTTATGTTTGAAATTTTCTTTATGATGACCTCTTACGTGAACTGCATGCTTGTATATCATGCACGTGAGATGAGGAAAAACATGCCCTTGGGGCAAATGTTGACTATTGAACTAAAAATGCCAATAAGTATTCGGTTGTTTAGTATATTTTTGCTGATTTTATGTGATTATACATGCATGATGTTGCAGGTTTAAAATTGTTAATTTTAAATGAGATGCACAAACCTCCCTATGCAGGACACCCTGGTTACCAAAAGATGGTAACAATCCCCAGGAAGCAAATATTTTGGCCCAGATTAAAGGTAAAGTTAATTAATTATCTATCTAAGTGGATGGGGTGTCAACAGGTGAAGATTGAACATCGATATCTAGTAGAGATACTTCCTGAAAGAGGTATTCCGACTTCGTGGAGTACCCAAGAGGGAGAATTTCTGACCAGGATTTGAAGTTTACATCGAACGCTTTGAAATCTGTGTCTGTAGGATTAGAGACCAAGATGAAATAAATCGACAAACATAATGAAAAAGTAAAGTCATCAAGATGATGCTAAAATACGAAGTCTGTACACAAGATTGGAGAGGAAGGAAGCAATACTTAGGAATTAGAGGGAGTGTCCAGAAGCTACAGAAGAAGTACCTAGGTATGTTTCCAGAAAGTATGGGAGACGACTGACAAAACTGTGGACAGTGTTACAATAAGGGGGAAATAATGTAATATCCCCTAAGTGATAAACTTTATTTGTAATATTTTTTGAAAGACTATTTTATTTTTGAATGTGATTGGGGGACCTGGAATATGCCGATCGGTCCTTGGAGGACAAATGTAACTGAAACGTTATGCTTGTAATAAAAATCTAAATGATAGGGACATCCATTTTGAATGAGAAAACTATGTATGCGAGAGTGGGGGACGTAAAGGGTCACTCTTAGGGAAGTTATTCCAGGCGTGGGAATGCCAGTATGGCGCTAGACCCACCCTGGGGAATCAAAGATGTAGTGGAGTGAAAATTCCTAGGGGTAATTGGATGTTAGCTGCAAAAGACCTAGGAAAAACAAAAAACTATAAAGAAGGAAGCTTATGCGAGGAGGAGAAATGCCGCTGAGTATGCTGGAACAAGGAATACTTGCTGTGTGAGCACTCTGTGCTAGGAAAGCTGAAAGAAATACTTTTTGTGTGAGCACTCTGTGATAGGAAAGCTGAAAGAAATACTTTTTGTGTGAGCACTCTGTGCTAGGCAAGCTGAAAGAAATACTTGCTGTGTGAGCACTCTGTGCTAGGAAAGTTGAAAGAGATACTTGCTGTGTGAGGCAAGTGATTTCTCACTGGAGAACTAGACTGAGTTTGAATGTCACCACTCTTGGCATGCATAGTTTAGCTCGGGAGTGATTGAGGACATAGCATATCTGTTCCTAATCTACGATTGGGTGTAACGTGGTTGTTCCCTCTTGATTGCAGATCACTTTACAAACAAGTTTCATTACTAGGTTTGTTCTATCATTCTATTAAACTCAAAGTAGGATGTTTATGAGTAAATGTGTGTTTTCAATATCAATGAAATGATAAATAGCAGCTTTAGTGTTATTGATGGGAATGATGCTAATGAAATGGTGTATTCATATGCTGTATTGAATGATTGTGCCTTGCCTCTGGTAAGGTAGTAACCCAAATGGTGTATTATTGCGCTATACAGAGTTATCCGTATGCTGTATCTTTCCCTTTGATTGATGAACTCAGGGCATGTCGGTGTGTGTGTATGAATGTGTGTTATAATGTTGATAAAATGATAAAGGACAACTTGGTCTGTTGATGGGAGCATTGCTCATAAACTAGTGTATGTTCATGTCCTATTTGGAATGACTAGGGTTGCATTGGTTATATATCTTACTAATGGTATGATACAGCTACTTTGGATGATGCTTTGCATATGAGTCTTATCATTCTCCAAAGATAAGTATTCATGTTCTGTTAAGAATTAGTTATGTCTGCATTGGATGCATAGATCATGGAGGAATTAATGCACCTATTCTGTTTTACTTCACTGAAAACTTCTTGTTGTATAGTCCCTAAAAATGTATTACTCCTACTTGGCTGAAAGTCTATGACTATATTTGATATATGGCCTCTGTGGTTATAGAAGCCATGATTTGTTCTAGGGGTCTGAGATTTCCCCCCCTTGGTAACATGACCTTTCTACCTATGTTATTTTACTATTCCTTGTTGAGTATTCAGTTGTATTACTGTTCTACTGCTAAGGTTCAGTTGTAAGGGACCCCTGTAGAAAGCCTAAGTGTTGAATGGGATAAACCTTACTCAGCTTAGGGAAGCCATGTATAATGCCTTCATCCTTAGATGAAGGTAATTCATGAGGGAAACTATGGAAAATAGCCACTGAAACCTACTTCGGAGTTCATAAGCTTGAATTCATTTAAGGAAGCACACAGTAGGATAGTGTAAAATGTCAAGTAGAGTTTACTGTGGTTATACTCTCTTTCCTTCACATTTGCATAGGCCTTTGGGTTTCCCATGCAGTTTGCTTAAGTTCATGAAGGCTAGAATTTGGGTTACAGAGTTAGAATGCATCTGTTTTAAATATTTTTGCATCCCCGAATCCGCTCGCAGAAGGAGAAAAGATAGATGTTGGAAGGTGGAAGGACGAAGGAAAAAGTGATGGTTTCGAGGGTTTTTCGATTTCCAAGTTCCGTAGTGGAAGGCAGAAACACGAAAGTCAAAAGGCGGATGCTCGAAAGGCAAAGTGATCGTTTCGAGGGTTTTTCGATTCCTGAGTTCCATCGCGGAAAGGCGAAAGGAGAAAATGTGGATAGGCGATATCGTCGAATGATAAGTTTTTGATTCCCGCATTCCACATCGGAAGGCGAATGGGTAAAATGCGGAAGGATGAAATATGGATTAATGATTTCGACGGGTGATTGAGTTTTTGATGCCCGCAACCTGCAGCGGCAGGCGAAAGGTAGAAAGATTAAATCCTAGAAATATTTTGATTGCGGAAAGGACTCTTGTAGGAACATTTAAGCATAGGATTGAATGATTAAAGAAAGTATTCATGTCCATGCCTTATATACAAAAGAATTGTTTTTATGCATGTTTAGCAAGTTATATGGGTATGTTACAAATTTTGGGAACAATCACGAAATCAATTTCCTTCTTTAAGCCCCTACATTACTTTTTAAAGGGGTCCTTTGTTGGAAGGGTAACCAATTGGAAGTGAGGCAATCCGAATAGGGATGTATAAAATGGAAACACTAAGTTGATTGGCATATAGATACTCTTATTAATCTGCCTCATAATGTGAAAAATTGTGTCTAGGAGGGTTCAAAATCCTTAAATAAGTAAGTAGGAATCAAGGGAATATTTTTTTTCCCCACTAAAGTTATGCTTGACCACTCTAACATAATAATACAAGGCAAAGTTTGGCTCTAGATTTTGGAATTAGATCTCTATATGAGGAAGGTATGGACTGAGGGAGAAAACTGTTTGTTAAGGCTATAAATGTATGGTTGATCAATCATATATTGAATATAAAACAATGTTTTGAGCAAGGTTTGGAATTACAATTATTGACTAAACATTTGAACTTTCTTATGATAACTTGCCTAGTAGACCAAGCTTACATAGAGGAATATATGGAAGCATATATTTCAAGGTTTATCCCAACATCCTATGTATAGTGTGTGCTTGTAAGACTTGTGGCATGCTTGCCCTTGCACTCCACATCGGTAGCTATCTAACCTCTTCACAAAAGTCAAAGTTTCATTTCTTTTACTATCATAATTCTAACTATCACTTGAAATAGGGCTTACAACAATGCCTACGGAATTCTAATGCGATGACATGAAATTTCAAAAGTAACATTGTAAATGTTAAGCACAAAGCTCAATTAAACATAACACATTTATTTATCTTTGTGTTTGGCATTTACATAAAATGCACGATCACAATTGAATGCACGATCACAATTGAATTCCATGATAAATACATATGATATTACCTCATTTCACGTTTGATATCTTATCCATTAATACCTACATTCATTTTCATAAGGATGAATCTATATTTTTATGCACATAATTCATATTTAAAACAACTTAGAAATTTAAAATACAATACACAATAATATTGAAAACTTATCATTTATTCAAAATTTGTCCGAATATCGATTACGTAGAAATAACTCATCTCCTAAGTGTATATACCCTATGTGAATACCATCCCTAAACCAACTTATAAAGCCACCAAAATGAGAACCACCTACATAATCTATTTCTCATTACCCACAATGCCTATAACACAACCAAATGAAAATATATACCATGGATTTTTATGTAGATACTGATGGGCACATGCACTAGTGTTCAAATAGCCCATGTGTTTCTTCAACTTAGTCATTTACAACACAAGCTCAAATGTTTTATTTTTTACATTCGCTTTCTTGAGGATTTTATTCCAAAAGCGCAACAATTCATTTAAGGTCCAAACTATTAAATTTCCACATGGGAGACTTGGAATGGTATTCCTTGGTTCAAACGTTGTGAATATTAAGCACATACCCATGGGATTGCAATTTTCTATATTTTATTTGGGTTCCCAACTCTCTACAGTGATATATTTCTTATCAAACTTGGTCACCAATATGTTTAGCTTATTTAGCAGAACGTTGGTGACCTCAACTTCACAACTTCAGCTGCTGAGGTGTGGGGGACAAATGCCAGATGCGATCCTTTGGGCTTATTTTTCTGTAATTTGATCAATTTGCGACATTTACTTGATGTTGTTCCTGCAAAACTTGGTCCCACTTGGCAGAATGGCTGGGTGGGTATTGATGGAATTGGAAAAAGACTCGGCCATTTTCTGGTGGCTGAGAACTTGTTGCCTTTGATGCCACGATACAAAGCTTGGGTTCGACCTTCTGAAATTTCAGATCATTTTCCTATTGTATTGGAATGGAAGGGTGGACGGGAAATGGTCCCATATCCTTTTAGATTCAATCATACATGGCTTCAGGTGGATGATTTCGATTACTTCATCGGGTATACTTGGAATTTGAATTGTTGTTCTATTTCTGAATCTAATCCCATCTATTCTCTACTCATGAAACTTAAGGTTCTCAGGTCGATTGTTATTACTTGGGAGAAAAAGAAGAAATTTGAACATAAATGTGCTTTGGTAGATATTGAGGAGCAGATCCTTGATCTCCTTATTTCGACCTTGATGGGGTTTTTATCTACTGATGAGATGGTGTTGTTAATGGAATTGAAGAAACCCAAAGATGAGATTATGTCATTCGAAGCTGCTTCTATCAGGATTAAGAGTAGGGCGATCTAGATCGCCTTGGGGGATGCCAACTTTAAGTTTTTTCATCAATATTCTAGTGCACGGAGAAATGCAAATGATGTATGGGATCTAACTAATCATGTAGGAAATTCTATATCTGATGACGAGGCTTTGATGGAGGTGGGGAAATATCATTTTGAGCAGTTCTTTCGTGACGAGGAACTGGTTCACTTGTAGAGTAAACTCGAGGTTCTTAGTCTCTATCCTAGGTTCTATCCTAGGTTCTTTTCAGATGTTGAGGCTGAACGTATTGGTAGACCTGTTAATTTGACAGAAATCGAAGCGGTTCTTCATGGTTTTGCAAAAGACAAGGCGTTAGGGCCGAACGACTGGCCTGTAGATTTTTATCTAGCTTTCTTCGATCTTGTGAGAAATGAAATTTTGCAGGAAGTGGAATACAACAGGGTCCATGGTTGCATTCCACCGGTTCTGAATGCGACTTACATCGCTTTGATTCCCAAATGTGGTAAGTCGTGACATTTTGCAGATTTTCGGCCCATTTCACTTTGTAATTTAATTTACAAAGTGATTACCAAAATCCTCTTAAACAGGATGAAACCTATTCTTCCTGAGGTATTATCGGAGGAACAATTCGACTTTTTGAAGAGAAGGAAAATCCATGAAGCGGTGGGGATCACGCAGGAGGTCATGCACTCTATTAGAGTTAAAAAGATGGAAGCTCTCATACTCAAAATGGACATGATAAAGGATTATGACCGCGTCAACTGGACATTCTAGAGACTGGTTCTATTGCAGATTGGTTTAATGGGGGATGTTGTTAACTGGATCATGGAGTGTGTTTCCACCAAAAAATTTGCGGTTTTGATCAATGGGAGGCCCTCTTCTTTTTTCTCTGCTAGCCGCGGACTCCGGCATGGGTGTCCGTTATCTCCTTTGCTATTTCTTTTTATGGTCAAGGGCTTGAGCTTTATTATTCACAAGGAAAAGCACTTGGGTGGGATCATTGGGATCAAGCTATCTTCCATGTTGTCGATCACTCACATTCTGTTAGCTAGGATGATGTGATGTTGTTTAGCTTTGGCCCATGTGTGGAATGGAAGCATTTTAGATTCATTATTGATCTCTTCACGACAGCTATTGGTATGACGATTAGTGCTGAAAATGTTGATGTAATTGTAACTTCAGAATGTATTCATCCGTATTTATTATGTATTGTAACCCGATGTTTATTCCAGGATGTATTGTAATGTATTTGAGTCATGTCATACCCCGATGTTCCGATCGGGAAGTTTCTATAATGAGAAAGTCATGTCAAGTCATTGTGGGTAACCCTCCTATTTGTAAAGGGTTAAAGTCCCCACAGTTGTGGGGCCCTTGGGTTATTAGACTATCCTAGTGAAGTCGACCCTAGGTGAGTCATTGTAAGTCGGGGCAATAGTCCCCACCATTGTGTTACCCTCCTATTGGTCAGAGGAGGAAAAGTCCCCACAAGTGGTGGGGCACTAGGGTTATTAGACACTCCTAGAGATGTCGGCTCTAGTAAGTAATTGTTAAGTGAGGCCGACATGTTGGAGTACACTTTAAGTGAACGGAAGAATATAAATAGAGAGTGAGAGCCTCTCTATTTATCACTTGCAACACATCACTCACTCACTCAAGTGTGGCGCATTAGTGAGGAAGGAAATACACTGGGACTAGAGAAGAAGAAGACTACTGCTGTCGAGAGTGCATCTTGTTGTTTTCTGGTTTTACCATTTTGTGCTGATTCTATCTTTGAGGAAGTTACAGGGTTTTCTCCTTTATGGTTTCCCTGAAGAAAACTCTTTGTGTCTCTTGTCTCTTGTGATGTGCTTATGTTTTATTGCTGTGCTTGTTATTCTCTCAGTGAAAAGATCCTAAGATCATAATGCTAGCTTATATGATGAAAAACTAACAGAAAAATCATCTTTTCTTTCTAACAATTTGTCTTCTAGCATTATCGAGTAGGTTAAGGCGGTTTTCCCCTATAGCATGGAGCCCATTCAAAGCGGTTTCAAATATCTTGGATATTGGTTAAATCCTTTGGATTATAGGGTGGCAGATTGGGGTTGGTTGATTAAGCGTTTTGAGAAAAAAACCAGTCACTGGACCTTTAGATTTTTGTCACTAGGGGGCCGCCTTATACTCCTTAAATCGGTGTTGGGTGCATTACCGGTTTACTGGTTTTCCTTAATGAAAATTCCTTGCTCTGTTTTGAATTCCATTAGGAGATTGATGGCCAATTTTCTGTGGGGGGGTTGTGCTTTTAAGAAGGGCCTTCACCTAGCTAGATGGGACTTATTGACTTGACCTTATGAGATGGGAGAATGGAACATTAAATATTTAAATGGGTTTAATGATGCTTTAAGGGTTAAAATTTTGTGGTCAACAGTTACTGGAAGTGGCACATGGAATCGGGTGTTGAAGGTAAAATACTTGAAAAATCTTTCCTTGGTAGATTGGTTCAGATTGGGATCATATTCTGTTAGAAATTCATCCATTATTTGGAATGGTTTCCTTAGAGTGTTTGGGTGGATTTGTAAATCTTTGTTTTGGAAGGTTGGTTCTGGACAATCGGTGATTATTGGTGTTGACCCTTTGGCTGGGATGGAGGGCTTGTCGTCACTGTCGCAACCTCTAATCAGTTATTTGCACGATTATGGCATTGTGACCTTGGATCAGATATACACTCCCAGGTTTGGCAATGCAATGGGTTCTCATTGGTTGTTAGTTGAAGATATTGAATTGGGTGTATCTTGGAAGGAGGAGTGGGATTCTTACACTGCGTCTTTGCGGTCAATTGGCTTAAATCTCACAAATGATCCAGATGCTCTGTGTTGGTCTTACAACAAAACCGACGGACAGGTTACAACCCGTTCAACATATCATTACATTGATGTTTCTACTTAGGATATTACTCAATGTTGGCGTTGGAAGGATTTATGGAAACGACGGATCCCAGTGAAGATTAAATGTTTTTCTTAGCTGTGCATGAGGAAAAAAATTAGTACCTGGGACAATTTGATTAGGAAGGGATGGATCAACCCAAATTTTTGTCACCTCTGTCGCTGTGATGGTGAGTCGGTACAACACCTATTTGTGGATTGTTCCTTTGGAAAGAAAGTTCGTAGGTTGGTTTTTAAGCATTTGGGTTTGGTTCGTAGCTGTGAGGCAATTGATTTGTTGGATGTATCAGTTGATTGGGACAAAAATGGCGATGAGCGTAGTTTTATGCTTTTATTTTAGTAACTGGGCCATTTGGTTGTGTAGAAGCGCCTTGGTTTTTTTTGGTAAACTTCCTTCAGTACAGACTACGGTCTTTCACTGCTTGAATTTGGTTGCGACTTACCCAACCGCGTTTAGGAGATGAAAACACAGGAATATTGGTCCCGGTCCTCAGTGTTTGGATGCCATAGGATTCTTCAACGGAGCAACAGCTCTCAATGCAGGTGGCATAGGTGCAGTCCTATACATTGGCAACGACCTCTTCTACTCGATCAGGCTGGGATGTGGACACAACACTAATTCCAGGGCTGAGTTACTGGCCCTCTTTGGTCTACTATATGTTGCTCACGATATGGGGCTACCCGAAATCCGGGTCCATGGGGATTCTATGATGGTCATTGATTGGGTAAATGGGAGAACCACATTGAAAGTGCTCACTTTGGAACATTGGTGCAAAAGGATTGATGAATTAGCAAAATGGTTTCAATTCATTTACTTGTCAGCATATATATCATGAACACAATCAACTGGAAGATCGTCTTTCGAAGGAGACATTGGAGCTTCTTGCCGAAAATTTTATTGTTCAGGAATATGTGGATGGAGTATTAAATCATGAATTTTCTGAAAATCTTTTTTTTTGTCAGTAAAATTGTGAAAAAATGAAATAGTTTTGTACACAGCTGGTGGGGAGATCTATTAGTTTTTTATGGACAATGTAGAACTATGGTAGTCTTTTTGAATATGTCAATAGATAGTTTACGTGCTCTAGAAAATCACTGTTTGAACAGATTGTTGGTTTATGTAATGGAGGGCATATCTACTTTTTGGCTTGTAACAGGTCCTTTGATTTAATTAAAAGGATTGAACTTTTTTCTCTCTAAAAAAAAAAGGTTATTATAGGCTTACATAAAGTCACGATTACCAAGAGTGGTTGGAGGTGTTCACAACATTTGAAAGACATTAGAATCATTGAAAAATAAAAAAGGAAGTTTTCCCTTTTTAACTATACATCATGCACCTTTGTTTTTCCATGAGATGCATGCTCGACCAAAGGTCCAAAGGGTTATTATTTAGACATCTAAGGTGAAGGTAGTGGCAAATATCCCATGAGATGCATGCTCAACCAAAGGTCCAAAGGGTTATTCTTTAGACACCTAAGGTGAAGGTAGTGGTGAATATCCTAACTATATACATGCTCGGGATGTAGGAAGTTCAAGTGTTGACACATGGTGAGAACATATTTATTTATTTATTGATTTTTCCTTTTCCCTTTAGTAGTCTCTTAACTCTTTTGTGCTTGCAAGAGTTATTTTTGGACATTTTTCATTTTATTTTATACTCTATATATATAAGATATTATGTTTCAAGATGACATCACCTACCACAGTACCACAAGGTACTTTATATCTATAAATACGATAAATATAAATATAATGTGATGAATATAAAATTAATAATAATGATAATTTGAGACACAACCAATTACTTTTATGATTAGTTAATATATGCAACTATACTATTAACGTTCATTATATCAACTTATTTATTTATTCATTATCAATTAAGTAATTTTTTTTATCTTATATGAATTTCAATTATTAAAGTTCATTATATCAACTTATTTATTCATTCATTATCAATTAAGTAGTTTTTTTTAATCTTATATGAATTTTAATTATTTGTTGTTATGTTGGATATTCTATAAATAGATTATTGTTTATTGTATTGGTATCAAAGCTTCTTTTACGAAACTTGCATGATTTCAACTTTTGGTCCCTCTTTTTTTTTGAGAATATCTGAATCTGGTCGATCACCAACTGCCATCTATTTGCTAGTATGCCGAGAGTTTTCATTAGGACAAATCACATCAAAGAAAGAAAATCTATGATTCTATTGTGCATCTAACAATATAATGTAGAGATGGATCAATGCACTATAACACAATCAATAAAGTCAAGTAGTATTGCAAAGAATGACATGGCCCAACCTACATAACTTGCAAGAGTTATGTGTAGAAGACAATGCAGAGATCACTTATCCATTCATTGCATCGTTGAGGGAAAAGGGGATTAATGGATCACATTAATTTGCAACTTGGATTGAAGTTTCCCATTCAAAGCATCACAACCTTACATAGGGGTATGAGTTACTGATAGCTAGTGAAAATACTTAATAGGAAAAATGCCATCTAACTATTGCTATACAAATAGGAAAAATAGTCATTCACATTTCCTTCACTCTTATTAAACCATTGTGACCAAACATAAATTGTGCACCATTGAAACTTTATTATAATCCCTCAAATTGTGTCATTACTATTTGTTAATGAGAGTAGATCAATAGATCTTATTAAACCATTGTGACCAAACATAAATTGTGCACCATTGAAACTTTATTATAATCCCTCAAATTGTGTCATTACTATTTGTTAATGAGAGTAGATCAATAGAATAATTTAAAGTTGTTCTATAGTGACTACTTGATTACATTAATATGTTGTAAAAAGTAAGTTAACAACTCATTTAATAGAGAAAAAATTCACAATTAATGATGGTTTGACCCTTTTATTATATGATAGACTATGATCAACACTTTCTAACTCATATTGTGTCATGTCTTCAACCATCACCAACTTCAAAAAATATAATATAAAAAAACATAATAAAACATAATGAAGACAATTTTTTTTATATAAAATGCTTTGAGAACAAAACACACGCTAAAAAAAGATAACAACAACAACAACATAACTCTTGATCTTCATAACTAATTAATATATATATCATCACAAAACTCATTGTAAAAACATTGATTCATTATAATTATATAATAATTTATCCTATTTCCTTTTTTATTTTAATTTTTTTTATCATTTTTTATTTTAAACTTTTATATTATATATTTCTTAAAAAACTCTTATTATTTATTTATTAAAAAACAAAACTAAGTTAAAGATGTGCACTGTCTCAACCTATTCCATTTAAGTATGGTACATTCAATACCAAGCCCACATGGCGCAACAACCAATCACTTATTATTTATTTATTAAAAAAACAAAACTATGTTCAAGATGTGCACTATGTCTCAACCCTATTCCATTTACGTATGGTACATTCAATACCAAGCCCACATGGCCTTGCAACCAATCATAGTGTCTAAATAAACAAATTATTGTAGTGTAATTACGTACCATCCAAACTGGTAGAGTGTTACAATATATTAATAATTTATTTCTGAAGTATGACAATAGGTCTAGGTAGACATTAGCGGGATATCTAAAAAGCATATATAAAATTTTTGAGAAAAATCGCCAAAGGATTTATTTACTCTTAAAAATTGGTTTGTTGCAAGCTTAAAGGGTGTATGGCTTTGTGAGCTATAATATTGGTTTGGAAATGGATTCCAAGGTAGTAGTGTGAGGAGAATATAGATGGTTGAGGTTATTTGAATGAAAATTGCTAAATTTGTTTTGAAAATTAAATTTTCAAAGAAGTAGATTTTAATGAAGATTTTTATAAATTGGAACTTTATAATATTTTACTGAAATATTTTTCTGTCTGACTTCTTTTTTGATGGTACAATGGAAGAGAATTGTAATGAACTATGATGTAAATGAATGAAAATGCCTTGTAAATATTCCCAAGCTATGTGCTTGCCTCATGGTTTGTGTTAGGTTTCTTAGTCACCGTATTGGAGTATTACTATTGTGTATTAACTAACCTTGATACATTAATATACTAATTATGAGTAAGTTATGTAGAAACAGGCAAGCGAACGAGACATATTATTACAAAATCTACCAAAAGTTTGTTCAAAAGCAGAAGGGGACTTCATAGAAGAAGGCTGCTAAATGCTTTATGGTTTTAAATTTTTTAGTTTGTCACAAAAATCCAATCATTAAATCATTGCTTTTAATGTAGAAATGGATTCATCGCCCTCAAATACTCTTATTGCAATATGATTTTATAATGTTAATTATTGGCAGATTCTTGTACGATTTCAAACAAATTATACTAATTTCAATACCTATTATTTAGAATTCAATAAAAACTCAAGCTAATATAACATTTAAACTAAGAACTTCACAGAAGGGTAAGACCACATTATGTAAATGATGTAAAACGACATAATGTAAATGATGTAAATATGCTAGTAAAACCACATTATGTAAATGATGTAAATATGCTAGTAAGAATTCCTAGTGTGGAGCTCAAGACCAAGTGGGCCATGTGTTAGACTTGCCGTGATGATTTAAATCTATGTAATATTTCTATGTCAAAATATATTATAATGGTCTAAGATAGATGTGTATAGAGCATTAGAGGGGCTACTGTTCCACTAGAGGGAAAGAGAAGGCCTATGGGACAATAAATCCTCTTTTGCCAAGTGTAAACCTTAGAACTCATCTCTTTTCTACTAGGTGTCTAAAATAAGCCATTTATCTCCTTTGAGTTATTAAAAGCAATTATTGAATGCATATAAGAGGTTGGTAGGAAAGTCTTTTCATTTAGTTATGGAGGCATAGGCTAAGTATACTTCTCATGGATACTATAAGAGTCCTATATTATACAGTCAGAAGTACTGCCAATCATCTTATCATCAATTCTCTCCATGCCATTGGCTTTAGCACTCACTCCATGCATGGGAAGTGGATGCTCGTCATAGTTCATGTTGTTCTCTCCATTGCCAATAGTTACAAGACTAAGAAATTAACCCTAAAATAACATTGTGAAGAGGAAATTGCAGGCAATTCAGAGTGAAGAATCATGGCTATAGGTGAGCATAGAGGTCAAGGAAGTTAGTAAATCTTCATTCATTGTACATTTTCTTCTCTTTGGATGCTTGAGAAGCCATATATAGATTTACATGATTTTTTCTGAAAGCATATAACAAGTTAGATTCTTTCATCAGCACTGAAGAATATTGTAAGGGAAGGGTGATTTGATGGACTATAGAGCAAAGAAAGGGTAGACCTTCCTTGTATTGTGTTGGGTAGTGGAAGAGAGTTTTATGGCTGTGATGGTTGAATGAGATGTCTGTGGTGAGTAGGTTGGCTAAGCATGAGATCAAATGGGTTGGGATGAGATAGAGAAGCCTGTAGTTTTTTCCTTCACTTAGATGGCCTCATTGGAAGTGGTATTTGCAACAAGTACTTATGGTTGGATGTAAAGTTTTCTCTTGCACAACGAGCTTCTTAGATCTTTTCTATTTAAAAGATAAATGCTTATCATTGTCTATGAATATGCAAAATTTATGTCTTGTCTTCTATTATAAAAATTGTTGTATTATGCATGCTTTGTGTGAGTTTGGTTGTTGTTCCATTGCATTTTGTTTTCAGCAATTGCACATACATTTCTAAAATTCTCGGAATGGAATTTGAAAATTGGTATTTCTTCCTACCCATCCAGTGGGGACGTCACAAAAGCATTTTAATTTCATTCATTTTTCCATTAGGCTCTTCCTTTCTCAACAGTGCAATTGGTATGAATCCATTATTTGCCCCTGCACAAGAATAACATGAGCATTGTGCCAACGAGAACCTTTTGTAAGTTAGGGGATTCAGTGCTATTAAGGCTGCATCTACACGCATGGGAGAACTTTGTAGACTTGCAAGCTTGTGCCTTTGTAATGGATTAACCATGATTTAGCTAATGTTTTGAATCTTTCCAAGAGGACAACTAGTATATCAAATTCTTCCTTCTTATTGAATCACTGGAGGGGACGAATGTTCTAAGGAAATCTTCAGTAGACAAGATGTTCAAAGCTTGTGTTGTGTTCATTTGAGAGGAGGAAGATCAACGCTAATTGAAGGAAGGTGAAATGTCTCTAAAATTTTCCTTTAAAGATATGGTAAACGGACTGATTTGTGGTAGGGTTGGGTTGAGTGTGATTAAAGCCTCCTAGATGTTTCTTCGTTTTAGTTGTCTCATAACTTGTTCTTCAGAACGAAATCTACAATTCATTGATTTGTAACTGGTTTGTTAGACAACAACCGAGTATTCGCTTTGTGGCATGCTCTTATATTCCTGTTTTGCATTTCACTGGCAGTAATATGAATGTTTACTGCAAAACACTGGCAATAATATGAATTCTCACTGAATTGAGTTGGATGTGTTATCTCTACACTGGCAATAATATGAATGCTCACTGAATTGAGTTGGGCACGTGTTATATTTAGTACGAATGTCAAGAAGACAAGCACGTTGTTCATTGCACTCAGCTTTATCAAAATGAAAATACGAGAATAGTCTATCCTTGTGCGTTTTGGGTAAACACTTAATTTATCCTCAAGTGTTTTGGGTGAACACTTGGCCCACCTGTGAATGAATGACAGGTAGTATGTACATTTGATCCCTTCAACATAAGTAAACACTTGGGAGCTGTGAATGAATGACTGGTACTTTGTACATTTGATCTCTTCAACTTAGTGTCTTCTGCAAATTCGGTTATGGAACGGTTACACTGGATTTCAATCATGTATATGGATCAATCTCTGTTGTGGCATTTCATAAGATTGTTGTTCATGCATATTTAGTTTCTACTTCAACTCTGTTTAATGTGTGATTGCAAAGAGATTGGTTAAGGAATTTGGTATATATATATATATATAAGGCTCTGTTATGAGATAAAATCTATGTTCAGAACAATCACTTACATCTAACACTGCTGCAGATGTTTTGGCTAATATTGGAGTTGATCTTGTTGTGGGTTCAAGGAAAACATGGAAGCAACTTAGCAGATTTTCATTCTCCTGATCAGACACTGGAGCATATGAATCTTAATGATCAAGAGCCCTGGTCTACTCACCAAGGGACTTGGTTTGACAATACGCCATCCTCCTTCTCTTGATAAAGGTCCAACAAAGAGCTTTCAAATTCAAGGAGCAGTTCAAGTTAATTATCGATTTTTGTTTTGTTTTGTTTTTTTTATAAAGTCTTTACTAAACTTATAAAGTAGAATTATTGAAATAATTGTTTTATGTAAAAATGAATTCAACCTATCTTAAACACCTTACTGTAAGCTATATCCATTGATATATGTAATTCCATTGATTTTGACACAATTTCAAGCAAAAAATGCTGATTTCCTCGAAAATAAGAAAAAAAAATTCCAAAAATATGTAAAGTACAAACATTAATGAAGGTAAACAAGCTACTTTCTACTATTATCTTATCAGAAGATTTTAAAAGTTTACAAAATATATGAAGGACTGGTAAACCAAAAAATGAAATTGTGATTTTATCTTCCATGGATATGACGTTCAGGAAGAAATCAGCAAAAAACTGAAGGAAGTCCCTTCCACCATTATCCACTAGACCATCAAAAGTTTATAAACATTTATCTTAATATGTATATTCTCAACATCCACAGTGTCTCACAGCCACAGCTTCTTCTCTCCTTCTCTTCTTATTGCACCCTATGTGACCTCCCGCCGAGCGATTTTCTGAACCGGAAGCGACGGCGAGGGGAAAGTTGAGCAGAGCCCTGGCTCCGCGGAATTTGTAGGCAGCGCGGTCATATGCGAGAGCGGCCTCTTGGGCTGTGTGGAAAGTGCCCAGCCAAAGTCTACCCCCCTTCTTAGTAGGATCTCTAATTTCTGCTGCGAATTTCCCCCATGGCCGCTGCCTCACCCCTCTGTAGTGGCTGCCACTACTCTGTGGCTTTACCTTTACATTTACGGCCTCTGCTGTACTTGAAGAAGAACAGTCCTCTACTTGTGTATATTCATTCTTATTGTTTTCTGATGTTGATCCCCTGGCTGTGGAGGACAAGGAGGAGGAGGAGGAAGATGGGGATCGGTTTCCTTCAATATCTTTGATATCTATATCGTCCTCCACTTCCAGCAAATGGTGTCGAATGAGCTCCAACATATTATTGTTGATGCTCACAGATTCTGCAACTTCCATGGTGGTCTCTTGCTAATCACATTCACATGCAAACACAAATACATATGTATTGATTTCCATTTTCTCACAGGCCTTTAAAAGATTCATTTTGATTTGTGGGCAAGAGTGAATTCGGTGCATCTTGCAGATATTCAACTGCAACTTGCACAAACTGTAGATCCCTACCTCATGATCTACTGTTCAGATAATCGGATCCAGTCATTCCCTGTCATATTCTTTTGTAATTTATGGAACAGTCAAATGCACATGCATCAGACAATGTACTATTAGAAGTATTTGAATCCGATATGGTTGGAAATACAATTCCCCACGGCTTCTGTTTCTTGGAGTAAAATGCACGTAACTGCTTCAATTATAAAGCAAAGAAAATCTTAAAATAAAGACATTCAAAACAGAAAGGGTTACTTCAATGTACCAAACACAAAATGTTGTGTACTGTTTAGAGAAAAAATCCCATTTTTTTAAGAGGACCTCGAGGACATTCACCATGATCTGGATAGGTTTCCCTTCTGGGTATTACTATTAAATTTCCACTAGTTAAAAGGTGTCTCTTCTTGTACTACCTCAACACGCCTCTTCCCACTTTACAAGTTTAATATTGATGAACTCTACAGGTGATTTGGGTTGCGCATGGAATCATTCAAGGTTTAGCTTATTCTATTTCTTTTATAGTTGTAATTTTAAGGGTAAATTGTTCTTCTTGGATTTTTTTGATTGCGTAATAGTGTCATTCTAGGTTTATTAAAATGGTTGATACATGTCATAAATTTTTTGAATTCATTATACATGTTAATTAAAATAAGTATATGAATTGTTTTTATTTTTTTATTTTTTTCTTTATGTTGATGATATTGTTCTTATGTCAAAATGATATTGTTGATAGTGTTATTCTAGGTTTATTAAAATGGTTGATACATGTCATAAATTTTTTGAATTCATTATACATGTTAATTAAAATAAGTATCTGAATTGTTTTTATTTTTTTATTTTTTTCTTTATGTTGATGATATTGTTCTTATGTCAAAATGTCTCTTTGATCTTGATAAGCAATTGAGAACTCTAAAAGATTTACTAGCATGGGTATGGCTCATAAAACAAAAGTAATGTTTGTTATGTCTAAGAAGGTCACTTTTGATAACTTTTATATGACAATAACAAGCTTTAGGAAATTTCTTCCTATAAATATCTAGTAATTGGTATTCACCACAAGCTCAACTTGAACTATAGCATTTGCTAAAATAATTAATGGAGGGTGGAAAGCTTATTTTGGTCTTGAGAACAATTTTAAATTAGCCCACCTTGTGATGTGGGATAAAAATAAGTTGCTCTTTGAAACTCTCTTGTCACTCCCGTCATCATGTATCTTTAGAGAATCTTGGAGAAAGATCAAGGAAATCCAAAAGCTTTTTATATTGTATAACCTCAAAATTAAAAGCAATAGGCCCTTATTCTTCTTATAGAAGAGGGCCTCCTCCCCATAGAGAGCATTGATATGACAAGGTACTTGATGTACAAGTACAAGATAAATGACTCTCTAAAATTGTTTTAAAATCCAGTATTTGCGGATAGACGTAAATGCAACTTTGCAAAATATTAATAACATTAAAAATACTATTACATCCAAGTTTAAAGGGAAATTGTGGGGCAAAAAGATTTAGAGGCGAAAAAGAATACTATTACATCTAAGTTTAAAGGGAATTTTGGGGGCAAAAAGATTTAGAGGTGAAAAGGAAGGTAAGATACTACAAGGAGATTATTAACCCCAATCTAGAAGACCAAAATATCTTTCTATTTTAACTAGCTTGAAGAAAAAAAACTGACATAACCAAAATAAAAACGAACTCTCATGAGCTTTGGAGTGAAACATGATGGTGGACAATTCCTAAAACACCTTGGGAAAATAATATTTTCCATCTTTGTGAGACGAAGAAAGTTGAGGATTAATGTCACTTGCTCTTAGAGTGCATTGCTTACAACAACATTAGATCACAATTTCTCAATCTCTATTTTAAAGCTAACCTCTCTAATCTTTTAAGCTATCAAAACTATGGTGACCTCACTAAGCTTCTTTCTAATCATTTTGAACATAGGACTAATTTGTTACATCAAATCAAAATTGGTCTCATTAAACCTTAATTATCATCATCATCATTATATAACTACCAAAATTCATTAAATTTATAAAATTAATTTATTTTCAAATTCTTACTATAATGAAAAGTAATTATAATGAAAGGTAATTACATCAACAAATATATATCAATTTTCAAATTTATAATATTTATAATAGAAAGATAAGATACAGTAGAAAAACACTATTTTGAAATGTAATTAAATACATTTATATTATTTATTTTTCTATTTTCAAATCTAGAATATATTATTTATAAATTTTGATAGACCAAAGCTTGATCTTAATGGAGGTTAAGCATCATCATCAATGAGTTTGAAATTTTATAAAATCTATAATATTTGAATAAAATTGAAAAAATTTAAAAAATAAAATTTTGCAAAAAAAACTTATTTAATATAAAAGCTTTATATTTTCAAATAATTTTATAAAAAGTAAAAAGGTATATATACATATCAAATAGATTTTTAAGTATATTTTTATCAAACTTATAATATTAATAATCAAATTAAAATCAAATTTATCTTGATCAAATCTCTCATATTAATAATTAAATTGAAATCAAATCATTAACATATTTTATAATTTATTGAAATCAAATTTATAATCTTTTCTATAATACTAATAATTAAATTGAAAAGTATTGTGTGGTTAAAGAACATGTGCTAATTTAATGTCAAATTCTATTTTTAATTAAATTAAAAAAATATTTTATGATTAAAGAACATTTATGTCAGATGCCATTTATGAAAAGTAGCTAAATATATATGATTAAAATATATATATTTAATTTTTAAAATATGTAATATTAATAATTATTTTGGAAAAATTATTTTATGATTAAAGAACATTTGCCAATTTAATGTCAAATGCCATTTTAAATGATTTATGAAAAGTGGCTAAATGTATATGATTAAAAAATATATTCTTTTATTTTTAAAATATGTAATATTAATAATAATTTTGGAAAAATTGAATGAATAAAAAAATAAAATAAATAATTAATAATAAACTAAAAAACATTATCCTAATAATAATAATAAAAAGATACATTTTAATCACATCTTTGAGATTATATTTCATTATTAAATGCTGTTGTGGTGATCATTTAGAAGTTTGAGTATAGTTAGGATACAACTTATATATTAATTTTGTCCTTTATAGATTTACTCCATTTTCACTGTTTTATATTGAACCGTAAGTTTTAAATTTTGTTACAAAGTACAATAAGAGTAGTGTATTGAAATATTTTGGAGCATATGAGTGATATATTTGAGGTTAAATCAGTTTAGATCCAAATCCTAGGCTTTATCAAGTATCGAGAGGGATTCAATCTCCCGAGGTGCAAACCTCCTTGAGTGCAATACCTGAGAAGAGGTTTGCACCTCCGGAGATTGGATCCTTGTTGGCGCTTGATAGAGCTTAGGATTTGGATCTAGGCTGGTTTCAGTTGTGGGTGGTGACACAAAACTCGAGTTTGATTAACATTGTAAGGAACAGGTTAAGTTGAAAACACAGATAGAATTATGAGGATTATCTCAATGTACAAGTAATAAGTATTAAGTATTGAAAAATTTGTTAAACTGGAAAATAGAGACAATAATTATGTAAGGATTAAATAAATGAAAATATGGTTCACATCGTGATCATTCTCAATCTATTTTCTTCATCTTTTCTTATCTTCACACTTGGTAGTTTTGACATCTTCTCATATCAATCATATGAGAATGGAGGTTGAAATTGTAGACTTGCCAAATATTTAACTCGAGATATTGCTATAAATGTCATACCTTGCCTCTCTTGCTTTCCAATATTAATAGTAGCTTTGTCCAATGTCAATCCTTGTGACTTATGGATTGTTAAATCCCAAGCAAGTTTCAATGAAAGTTGTTTTTTATTACCTCTTTCGATAGCTGTAATAAGAACAACTTGAGGAAACGATTCATCCCATGGTACCCCCACATAATTATAAAATTTTATTAAAACATACGTGGGTGGTTTTGGAGGCAAAATTCTTGAGGTTATATACAATTTGTTGTATAACTCCAAGAACACCATTGACGAGTCCTGCATCATTCCATAGATTTAATGTCAACATTACCCTCGCTCCTATGGCTATCAGTAATGCAAGTTCCAACCTTTCTTCATCTCCTTCCGTAGAATAGTTGCTTCTTGTAAATGTAGCAATACTGGTTGCAATGGGATAGTTTAGACCTCTTATTAAACATCTGTTATGATAGTTTACATCATCATTTGTCACAAACAAATGTATCACCTTATCGAATGACTTTTTCATTGAAGCACAAAAGGAAGTATCTGTATGAGTCATCAGTAATTTCCAATCCTCTAATGTTGGAATTGCATCTCTAATATTCATTAACAAATTACGAAAATATATTTGTTCATTGCTTTGTCCATTTTGTCGAAACAAAGTATCGAGGGTCACAACTGTTGTGAATGTGTTCCATAATTCTTTTGCAATACCTTCTGATACATATATCGGTTTATCCATGATAGGTGACAATTGTCCCAAATCATCGACCAATATAATTGATCTTCCACTAAAAGGTATATTAGCATTTTCTGGGAAGGCTTGGCGAAGTCTTGAATCTATTTTGATTAATAGATTTTTTCCAATAAAACTCATTTCATCGTTCAAAATATATTTAACATTCCTGAATTCTTCTTGTAAGTTAATTAAACTTGGTCCTCGTAAAGGATTAACATCTTTGATCGGTATATGAAGTGCAGAATGAACTGTTGTTGCAGATATGTTGAAAGCTTCCACCCTTGTAGGAGCTAGAAGAAGTAATGGACTTTTCCCTGGATGCGAGAGATTTTCAAGTGTATTTTTAATGGCTCCAATCAAATATGTCTTTCTCATACAGACAGTTCCTTATATTATCATGCGTAGTGGATCAACACTTGTTCTATAATGCTTAAGGATAACATTGTATGCAATTATTTGCTTATCCCCCAAACTATCAATTGAGCAAGACTTGGGATGTTGATTAGTAAAAATCTTTTTCAATTTTCGCATTTCAGAGATGAAATGAATTGCACATCTTGAGGTATCCTCATCTACAAAAGCAGTGTTCAAATCATTCATACGATTAAGATCCCTATGTCCAAGCATCTCAAACTCATTATAATTTATAAATTGATTTTTATATAATCCACATATAATCTCCCATTCATGTTGCCTGGAATCTCTTTGTGGATTTGGATGTTCTTCTTCTTCTTCGGATTCAACTTGAGCATCTGTAGGCACATGTTTGCGATCAACATGCCAAGCTATATATTGTAAATTCTACCAATTATGTACTATTACATCAGATGTGTGGCCTATATCTTTTCTAAAGTCACAAAATGTCTTGTACAAAACCAAATCAGACCAACAAAATTCAACAAACTTCTCATCTTTTTGATCAGGAATAGAGTTAAATCTAGGATATACACATACAATAGATGCATTCCTTCGTTGTAACCATTCCCCCCCCCCCCTGCCGTCATTTGTCATATGACCAGTATTTTGCAACATCTATCAATGTAAGTTCCTCCATATTCTCATGTCGCTTAGTATATGCATCAATCAGAGAATTATTGTTGTCGGCATTATATGTATCAACTTTTACTTGTTTGAAAACCTTCATACCAACAATTAGAACCACAAAATGACGGCTACATTCTTAAAGAGGAAGCTCTAGAAGCAAATGGCATGTCTCCTGTACACCAATGTCCCTATTAATAATGGATTCACACAAAAAACTTTTATATGCATGTGTTGCGGGTTTGTTTGGATTCTGGATAGAAGAGACCCACATTAACATTTTATGGAAAGTTTCAGATCCTTTTTTCATATTTAGCAGCGTACTTCGCTATGTAATTAATAACCACACGCTTGGAAAGTATATCCTGCCAATCTATATTAGCCCTCCATATCATCAATGTTTCACGATTGTGTGTATTCCTTCTGTCATCATTTCGTTTAGGTTCAAACTTTTTTCCTCCTTGTTCATTAATGTAAAGTTTTGAATGGTCACATAGATCCCATGGTGCGTGGTACCGGCAGACCATTTTTCCTCCCTTCTTTTGAAGACAACTTTTCTCATTGCAAGTAATATGGCACTCGACACAGTTAAGAAGTTCTTCATAATCAATCATTAGATCCGATTGAAATATTTGTTCTGTGTCTTTTACAAAAGGATGATCATCTACACTTTCTCTAATTTGAATCTTTAGTTGATGTCCCTCACGTGGATTTATTGCATGCATACATCTGTCGAAATATTTCTTTGTAGATATAACTTCTCTAGGATCATCCCAATTCAAAGTGTCCATGTTGGGAGCATTTTTTAACCAAAGAAGCCCATGTACATGAGGAGATCCACGATGTTTCCATTCACAACGACTCCAATAATCTGTAGCCTCATGAAAATGTTCAAAAATCTCTTCTCGAAACATTGTATGTATCAAGTGCATATAATGTGCTGCGATGTGTGGATTATCAATTACATTTTGACGTCACCATTTTCTTGCTTCGCGTGGATCTGTAGGAATTGTGCCTGGCATTAATTTATGCAAATGAGACCACTGCATATCCGCTACACTTAGTGTGAAGAATATTGTTGGACAACTTATCTGTTGAATCAATTCGGATAACTCTTGATGACACTTGCTCCAATATGCACATGTACCTCTTAATACCGTTCCAAATCTCATTAATATTTCTCCCAATCTTGAATCTGGAAGATTTTGTAAATGTTGTTGTAACTCTTCCAATGTTGTGGGTAGTTCACTAATATTTTTCTTTGACAAAAAAAGTTGAGGAAGCTTGAGCACGATGTCTCATTATGATATTTAGTAAAAAATATATGAAGCAAGGGTGCCTTCCAAATATGTTATCATGATATATGAGAAGATGTTTTGCATACTCATGTAGATGAACATTTCGCCTTCGTGGTTGTAACCAATATGCCTCTCCTTTAGGGAACAATGATGGAAATGTCATATCAAATAATTCAATAGTGTTATAGTCATTAATCAGAGATGAACCAATTCTAGGTCAGTTAAGCACATTAGTCAATTCTTCATTTGAGTTACTTTCATCCGGATTTAGATTATTTTCCCATGGTATAATAATTTCTATCTCTCGTGGTGCACTTGGAAGCCTTGATGCAAAAGAAGTTGTTTGTAAACCATCTAATATATCATCAACTCCTGCTAACCATTCTAACATTACAAATTCTGTGTCGTCGTCAATATTGGGAAGAATAACAGAGTTAAGCATATGTGAGATATCTCTTGCATTTTCAGGTAACTCTTCTATTGCATCAGAATCCACTCAAGCATCTTGATAATACGGATCATTATGAATTTTATATAATAATGCATCCATAACTCTTTGTTTTCTAACAGTGAAATCATAACTGGATCCATGTCGTCCTTTTTTTTTTCACAACGACCATTAAGTCCAAGTTGTTAATATGTCGTGGCAATGTCTTGACAACATATTTAATCTCCTACAGAAAACTACTGGTGTGTCCTCGATATTTGTATTGTCCACCTATTGAATGCATCACCTGCAATATTGGACTTTCACATGCTATCAACATCTCTTCAACTTGTGTGAGATATTCAAGGACATGAGGTTGAGTTCCTGGATCCATGTAGTCCATAGCTGAGAATCTGTGATTAGATCACTCTCATAGACATCGCACGCACAATGGACCTGTACTTGTATTCCAGCATATGACTCTAGGAAGACATGACACATTTGAACTTCTGCTAATCGATCAATTCGTTCACGAAATTTGTGATGTCTAGTATACATTTCTTCAGTTGGCACTGATATTTTATCGTCTATTTCAGAACCTCACTCTCAGACCGTTACATGTTCAGCATCCCCATTTAGGTTTATTTTTTCTTCCAATTGCCTCAACATTCTTTCTGGGTGATTCCATGAAGGTGGGTAACACTTTTTGGCCAAATTTGGTGATGAAAACCTGATTTTTTACTCATGTGCTAGATAGAAGCACTCGAAACACATATATTCCATGCGAATTTCGACTAGTAGTAAAAAAACAAATTGTAGAATATTATGTTGCCTTCCCAACGATATTTTTTTAAAAATATTTCAATTTCATTTAATGTGTGAAATTTTGCATTTAATGAACTGTGTGACCTTTAAAATTTGAATAAGTTAATAAGTGGCTCGTGTCCATCCCCAATAATTCAATCTTACATTAATAATTAAAAAAAATATACGAGCATGATCTACACAAAATGTATTGTGGTCTGCATATTTTTTTGTTATTTTATTTCACAATATACAATTATTTATTATTTTTCGAAAGTGACCACATCTAATTTTAGCATCATTTTATACACATGTGTGTCCATCCCAACTTTTTTTTCACTATTTTAAAAAATTGAAAAACTAAAAATACCCTTTTGAAGACGATGCGTCGATGTGTGGGCTATGTATTTTCCTAAAATTTTGGATGTGTATTTTTTACCCTGCGGATTTTTCTTTGAGCTGCTTCGAAGTTATTGTCTGGTTTTCTAAGTGTAAGTTTTAGAATTAATTTAAAAAAAAAACCATATGAATGTCAAAACGCATGCATATACCTCAATGGATAGAGGATTCGATGATGAATCTATCGGTATGAACTCCGCTCAGTTGTGTGCCATGAATGACAATGTTTACACCCCTAGAAGACACATAGAAACATTGATTTTCCTGTAAGAGGGCTGAATTTCTATTTTTTAGGCCCTCGATTGAGCTCTAGAGCTTGATCAAAGTTTTAAAATACCTCGATTGAGGTTTTAACCAAAGCTCGATCGAGGGTTTTCGAGAAAATTATAAATACCTCGATCGAGGTCTAGTTTTTGTTAAAAAATCTTACAAAAGTGGTCGGGAATTAAGTTAAGCATTGATGGCATTAATGTCATTTCAACTACCTTCCTAACACCATTTCCCACCCGAATTCCTAAATAAATTCTATATAAACATAATACATAAACATCTTACTAATTTTATCATTCACAATTGGCTAACCAATTTGAAACAATGCTTGCGTTTTAATGCAAATTTAGCATTGTGTATTGTGTATTGTGTTTACATATTGTTGTAGGTGTGAATTTGGATTGTTGATCTTGATCACAATGGGAAGCAAAAAGTGTTGAA
>LPNX010259468.1:26636-44331 GCA_001517045.1 Pseudotsuga menziesii
GTTTTGTAATTAATTCATAAAGTTATATGTACATTGTATGTGCATGTATGAATATATATGTATTTATAATTGTAATTAAATTGTATAATTTAGTAAATTTATATATTCATATAATTTTATAATTTCATATTGCATAATATAGACTCACATATATATAATTTTTATGTAAAAAATTACAAAGATTGTTCTCATATGTTGATTGCACTGGTTATCATCGATTTTAATATTCAATTTTAATTTCATATTCATGTATATGAACATTTTCATAGTGTTCAAATTACAATTTTACATTACACTATGATAATGATGATAATTACATTACAATTTCAATTACAAGATAACATTACAATTACAATTACAAGATCACATTACAATTACAATTACAATTTTACAATTACATTAAATTACAATCATTACATTATTACATTACATTTACAATGACATTACATTACAATAATTACATCATTACATTACATTACAATTTTAATATTGATTTAATTTCATATTCATGTATATGGACATTTTCATAGTATTCAAATTACAATTTTGCATGTTACATTAAATAATAATGATGATCTCTAATTACATTAAACAATTACAATTTTAATTTTAAACGTGTACAATTTTAATTTCATATTCACATGTATATGAACATTTTCATAGTGTTCAAATTACAATTTTACAAATTACATTACATAACATATTCAAGCAAAGAGGTAGATATAATATTAGACATGTATATAAGAGTATTTGTTGTACTCCAGTGTAGAAGGAGGTGAATCTAAGTAGCCTTCATCATAAGGAAGAGAAGGTGATGACACAACTCTTCCATATCAACATCCATATCATGAAGACCAAGGTTGACGCTCTATTGGATTCTACTTCACAATACAATCTCATAGAAGCACATTAATATGCATGGATGATTTAACAATGTTCTCAAAGAAACACATAGACCATGCCAATAAGATATTGGGTAGTTAATCTAAACAAAAATCAATTTCCATATGTAACATATTAACTCTAGTAGAAGAAGATTGAAACACTTGTCAATATCTACGGTAAGCATTTAAAAATAGGACATATTAAGAAATAAGAGGTCACCATTGATTAAGACATATAAGGTCAAGGAAGGAAAAACTTAGAACACTATTTTGAGTTGGTGTGGGTTTGCTTGGGGCATATTTGGCCTAATTTATACAAGTAAAAGGTTTATGTATATGGAAGAAAAGTTGGATGGCACTAGGAATCCCTTCTATGAAGTCTTCAACAACAATATATGCCCTCATTTTTCCACATACAATGTGTTCATTGTGTGTTTTTGTAAGGAAGGCATGCTCGAAGACTTTAACTCTCAAAGTAGATCTTCGATGCATTCTGAAAATAAGAAAAAAATGATTCTAATTGTATAAACTGATAAGATTTCAACATCCTAGTTGAAACCAAATAGACCTATGAGACTAAAACATCAACCAAGTGAATCAAGGGTATTAATATAAACTTGAACATAATTGTATTCTAGTATATGATAATGATGATAATTACATTACAATTACAATTACAATCACATTACAATTACAATTACATTACAATTTTACAATTACAATTACATTACATTACAATCTTGTACAAATGACTAGGAATCATACTTAATAACCTAATTTACTTAATAACATCCGGATTGGGACATAAGTCTCATTCGCAACAATTGTGGGAAGTACTTGGTCTTTTCCCTAAAACTCATTATGAGGAGTACCACAAGAACCCCGAAGTAGCTGGCCAATGAGAGGACATGCCAAGTGAAAAGGGCAACGACCCCTACCAGATTGACTAGATTCCCACTTGTGATAAAAACCAAAGAGCTGTCGTTTGTGGCCAAGTGTTACGGAGAAAACTTCCTATGGCTTGGGGTACCAAAACAGACAGAGTAATCGCAGAAATCAATCCTTTCCTATATGCAAGAGAAACAAAACATCTAACACTAAAGGATATCGATACATACCTTATTCCAGAAGGTTGATGTAGATCCCTGTTGAGCTTTTCCACTCTCGCTTGTATAAGTAATTTGCTCTCTCAACATTCAGCAAACAAGACAAGCATGCTATATATAATTGTGTTAGACCTACTCTAGCATATATAATCAATAACATATAAGCATTTAAAAGCAACCATGGATTCAATACTCATTTAAATACACATTATTGGATAGGAAAAGATATTTCTATTAATATAAAACAAAGATTACAATAATGACAACCTCTGTCGGCACGTCTGCAAATCAGAGAAACCGAGTCCTCCACCACTTCAATCCTCCATCTCTCAATAGCAAGCTCACAAGCAAAGGCAAGCTTGAGAAGAACACAAAGTGCTCCAAGGGACAAAGGGATGCAAACTCAAGTATAAGCTCCGGCAACAATGGACTGTAGTTTTCTTGCTCTTCAATTCCCCCTCCTTCAATGTATCCAAAGGGTTCCTTATATAGTGCTTCAATGGGGTAATGGAAGGTCAAATTTGAGTGATCTCAAGGCATATGGAAGGCCAAGAGACAAGTGACTCGGATCCACATCAAGGAAAACTCCAAAACTATTTGGCCTTTTGCACACATCCCAATGTATGCGGGTTTGAGGGTCAAATCCGTGTATATACGTGAGAATAGGTTTAAAAGTCACGTATAGAAAATAAGACATGTTTTTAGGGATGATTTTGGAAACATCAAAGGTACAATAATGGTCAATGGGGTCTAAAGAGTCTGCAGAGGGACAGGGAAGGCCATAAAGGTGTGATCCACCATGTGTGGTAAAATCAGCTGTAACAGATTCCCCCTAATGTGTGAGGTCAGAGGGGTGATACGATGGATGAAATACATTATAAGTCCATCCCAGAAGTGGAGTGATGAATAACTAGGTGTAAGAACTAGTTTTCCAACAGTACAATATAATGATCAAACTTTGCACATAACCGCAATTAAATATATCAGTCCCGGATACATAAGAGTACAATGGTCATGAATAAGCATGATACAAAATATGACATGTGTGGTCATCGCCACGTACAATATAGATAGATCAGAATCTCCATGATGAATATATACAAAGGATCATGATCTCCATGATGGTTGGAAGCATCTGACATACACTGGAATCAATTCACGAGAACTGAAATCTCATGAACACTAGCACGATCAAGGAGGTAGCATATATGAAATGCCACCAATCTGGAAGGTCTTCTACACAATTCACTACGAGTACATGTCCTACTATGCGAATAAAGGTGTCAACGTTGAACATAGTAGTGCATCGTCTGATTACTGGTCATTGATGTATACCGTTAACAGATGCAAGATCACCCACCGATAATGAAAATGGGAATCAAGGTACTAGAGTGCAAAATAACAAGTGTGAATAAAGGTGTTGAGGTCAAACACTTGAAAGGATCCATTGATCAGGGGACATTGATGTATTCCCAAAAACTATCGATGGCGATAGATTCTGCCACTGATGACTGCAAGTCTCAAGGCACTAAAAAATGACTCTAGATTCCTATCCCAGAATAAATGATCTAAAGTCAATGGGATGAAATCCGCTAGAAGGAGGGCATTAAGGCATCCCCCATCATCCAACACAAGGTACTCATCAAAGCTGTATAATGTGGAAGGACTTGATCGTAATGTGCACGAACCAATATCAGTACCGGGAATGGCCGACATGCAAAGTCAAGAGAACCGAGGAATGGCTGAATCAGGTTTCAACTTCCTTCGAACAAGAGCATAAAGGTGAATGGTGACTGAATGTAGGCAGCATAGACTCGATATACAAAACTGGGACATCTCTGCGACACAGGAGGCATCGATAGAGGCTCCATAGGGACTGGAAGCTTAACCAGTCGGTGGAGATAAACTTAGAGAAACAATTACAGCTCCTAAAGTCAAAATATTAACCCAACCAATGGATGTGATATACAGTGCTCTGTTCGAAGGCAACACGACTCAACTGCTGCCAAAGGTAACATCTTTTCTTGTCCAGCTTTTTGGTTTTTTGATTTTTTGTACTTTTTCAAATATTTTGAAAATCTTGAAAAAGAATAAAAGTGCTTTATAGTTACAGACTAGGAGGAGACGAGTGTCAATTAGAAAACAAACCAGTTCTAAGCAGTGAAACATATCTATGCTCAATGGAAGGATACATGTGTAGGATAATGACACTCTGGGGAAAGTCCCCTCCCAGTAAGAATGGGTAATCAAGCTGCAAAAGATATATAAAATGGCTCTGCATGGATAGACATGAGACAAGCTCGGGCTATATGGCTGATAATCAAAGTCAGGGAAGCTGACATAAGGCTCAATGAGGCAGGAAAAACTCATGATAATGCAATTACAAATTCACATAAGGGAGTCCTGGGGACAACGTCTAGCAAAAAGATCAAGAGGAGTATGAGGCTCTTGCGCAAAGACATGGCGATACTATACAAAGGACTCCCACACCCTAAAGGGAAAAAATGTCGGCATGGGAACCAAATGCAACAAAGGATCTAACTAGGGCACCCATGTATGGTCAAGCTCTACCATTCACATCATGTCACTTCTAAAAAAACAAGAAGGTTTTGTAACAAGATAGAATGGGTTCATACCTAAGGTTATAATGAAATGGTCATAAGGTCATGAAAAATGCACATGGATGTGAAATCTAACTTATATTCCAGTTTAGACATAATACCTGAAAGTGGCATGAACGGGTCAAAACAATGGTCGAATCAGCGCTCAAAACGGACTCCTACATCATCAGATTAGTCCAAAACTATAGAAAAGGGGGTAAAAAATTTCAAAAATTTCAAAAAATTTCTATAAATAGTAAAAAATTCAAAAACTACATATCATTTGAAATTTTTACCCATTTGAGCTTAGAACTTCAATCACGAATTCCGGGAGCTTCGTCTAGTGAAATTTGACACCGTTTATTCTAGGTAACTTCTCATGTCCTCCTCTTCCATTTTCATGTAAATTTTTTCAATTTCCACAGTTAATTTTTTACTTTTAGGCTAGTATAGATTAGTCTTTTCGGCCCACACAAAAATTGAGGCTTTTTCCGCGTAGAGGGCTGGCTATATGCGGAAAAACCTCCCAAACCCACGTACATACGTGGCTGTTTTGCAAACAGTCGTGTATGCGACCACGCACATGGTTTTTTAAGGTATCTAAAGACCAAAAAATATTTTTAATGTGCAGGATGGGCCTAGAATGGAGGGAGAGGGAACATGGAGACGTAGAAGAGGTTATTCGGGGTAATTTAATGGCTCAACAAGCTCTACGTGCATGTGGGATATACAAGTTTTGGTGTCGTGGCAGCCTGAGGGCCAAACCAAGACTCCTGCAGATGCTAGTAGACTATTGGGATCTAGACTCAGAGTCTTTCCATATCGATGGGATGTCCCTCACTATAGAGGTGGAGGACATATATGTCATTACAGGATTGTCCCAATGGGGAGAGGTGGTGAACCTACGTTCTCGCGGGCCTGAAGGTGGCCTCACCATTGATGAGTACATTGTAGTATACTATTTTTCGGACACGAAAAAGGTTGGGAGTCAGATCCTGACAAACTCCATCTAGGTACTAGGCCTGAAGGCCATACTATTGGCACTTGATAGGATAGCTAGGCTAGCATCACTCCACTAGGCCTCGTGGCCATTGATGTTCTATGCAGTGGAGTGCATGAGACCCACAGTTTACGATTGGAGTACTGTGCTGTTGAGTAACATGAAGCAACAGCTCGGTGATTGCAAGATGAGCAAGGTACAAAACTTTGGTTTCAGTAGTATACTGAGCACGTTCTTCTTTGAGTGTGTTCCGGGGCTAATCCCTAGAACTAACATTCCTCCTCATGAGGTTCGAGATCTGGCCCAACAACGTTGGGCAGCTGCTATGCGCAGACTGGGCGAAGGTAGGGTGTCCAACCCCTACCCAACTGATTTCTTTCCATGGTGGTGGTGATAGATTATTGCCATCGATGATTACCCTTATGCAGGTATAGATTTTCGGGGATATCCCGACACGCCCCTACCACCCAGAGCAACATATGGTGATATTGGTAACGAATCCCAAACCCTCTTTTCAAGTTTTCTGAATTATTAAATTTTCTTTGTGTTTTTTGATATATAGACTCAAAAGACATGTTTTGGTGTGACGACATAAAGTGACAACCTGTCATATGTATGCAGATGTTGGACCACAGTGGCCTGATGGCTTCCCTCGTCATAGACGGAGGGGAAGAGGAGATGATATCATGGGTGTGGATGCGGAGCGGATGCTCCAAAGCATCCACAAAAACTTTGTACGATTGACACACCGAGTACCCATGGCTCAAGTTGAGGACTTACCTGAGGCCATGCAGTGTTAGGTGGTTGGGGTACCACGAGCATTGGTTTGGTTATTCCGACGACTAGCTAGAGCCGTGGTGTGCTACCACGATCAGAACCCCCCTCCTCCTCCACAGGCTTAGATACCTGAGAGTGATTCATTTTTGTACTACCATGTATTATATTTTGGTGGATTGGAAGCCCCATTTTTGTATTATGACACTTATGTATTATGACTTCACATTTTGGATGTTTTAATGAATTTTTTTTTATGATGATTGATTTTATTTATTTACATGTGTGTTAAAAAGTATGTTTGTGATGTGCTTATGATCTATGAAACAAATGCCAATCTAACACATAGTTAGCATATGAGTCAGCAACTTGATTATAAATTCTGGAAACATGTATGTATGTTATGTTGTCAAATTGCCGTTCTAACAATCTCACACGTAAGAATCTTCGTAATAATGTCGGATCCCTAATAGGATACAAGCCATTAATCTGTGACACTACTAACTGTGAATCAAGACGTACCTTAAGAGAGAGAACACCATGTGAAATGGAATCCCATAATAGCTCGATAACGGCACTATACTCAGCACCATTGTTCGAAGAAGGCCGTAAACATACGCATCCTGAAGACAATACCTAGCCCGTAGGAGTATAAATCACCCAAGCAATAGAGGCTGAGTGTTGAGTGTGGCGGCTAGCATCATCAGCGAATCCTATGAAAGAGAAAGATTCCATTGACATCTGCCATAAGAAATGAAAGCTAATCAACAAACCCGATCACCATAAGAAAACCTAACTATGCAAAAAAAACTGTACAATAATATACAATAATAAGCCTTGGCTGAAGATCATGCATAGTATTTTTTAAGATAGAGCCCATTTCTAGGCTCTGCCAAGGCCATCCCTTCATAATCTACCAGCTCATAGGTGCCCTTCTCTAACACACCTTTGACCACGTAAGGACCATGCCACATGGGATTAAACTTCCCTGCCCCCAAGGGTTATTTAGCTTGATCCCATAAAAGGACCGAATCTCCTTCACTAAACCTCCTCGGACGGACAGACTTATCATACTGGACCTTAACGCAACATTTATTCACCTCTAGAGCCACTAAAGCATCTCGGCGCTGCTCATCAAGCTGCTATAAGTGGACCAAACGTTCTTCCAATGCGGAAGTGTTTGGTAAAAGCTCTATAGATAGTTTCAATGAAAGGATTTTGCATTCAACTGGCAAGATAGACTCCAGTCCATGTACGAGTTGATATGAAGAAAAAACGATGGCAGTCTTAACTGCGGTCCTATATGCCCACAAAGAAAGATATAACATGATATGCCAATTCATTTTGCTTTGTGCGATGGTTTGTTGGAGAATATACTTAAGTGATTTGTTCACTGCTTTAGCTTGTCCATTCGCATGAGGGTAATAAGAAGAGGAGTGTTCCTGCCTATACCCCAGCTTTGAGGCCAACTCTTCCATCATTCGATTCTGAAAGTGCCTACCATGGTCAGTGACAAGCTCTTTTGAAATACCGAACCGAGTAATAATTTGGTTGAATACGAAATGTGCGGCCGTCTCACCGTCGGATTTAATCATGGGCATAGCCTCAGCCCATTTTGTGAAGTAATGAACGACCACTATGATATGTTGATGCCCCCTAGCTGAAGCTGGGTTGCAATCCATAAAGTCAAGCCCCCACAACAGACAGAGTAACCGCAGAAATCAATCCTTTCCTATATGCAAGAGAAACGAAACATCTAACACTAAAGGATCTCGATACATACCTTATTTCAGAAGGTTGATGTAGATCTCTGTTGAGATTTTCCACTCTCGCTTGTATAAGTAATTTGCTCTCTCAACATTCAACAAACAAGACAAGCATGCTATATATAATTGTGTTAGACCTACTCTAGCATGTATAATCAATAACATATAAGCATTTAAAAGAATCCATGGATTCAATACTCATTTAAATACACATTATTGGATAGGAAAAAATATTTTTATTAATATAAAACAGAGATTACAATAGTGACAACCTCTGTCGGGACATCTACGAATCAGAGAATCTGAGTCCTCCACCCGGGCCTCCACCACTTCAATCCTCCATCTCTTGATAGAAAGCTCACAAGCAAAGGCAAGCTTAGGAAGAACACAAAATGCTCCAAGGGACGAAGGGATGCAGACTCAAGTATAAGCTCTGGCAACAATGGACTATAGTTTTCTTACTCTTCAATTCCCCCTCCTTCAATGTTTCCAAAGGTTTCCTTATATAATGCTTCAATGGGGTAATGGAAGGTCAAATCCGAGCGATCTCAAGGCATATGAAAGGCCAAGAGACAAGTGACTTGGATCCATATCAAGGACAACTCCAAAACTATTTGGCCTTTTGCACACATCCCAATGTACATGGGTTTAAGGGTCAAATCCGCATATATACGCGAGAACAAGTTTAAATTTCACGTATAGCAAATAAGACATGTTTTTAGGGATGATCTTGGAAACATCAAAGGTACAAAAAAGGTCCATGGGGTCTTTTAACCTGAAAATCCCCCACATAGCTCTCAATGGCCTACACCACCCAAGGACTCCATCTCACAACACTCATATCACTCCATTAGACCCCCACACCTCCAAAATAGCCTAAGGATGAAGAAAAAGGGATAAAAACCCCAAAAAGGAGCCCAAAATAGCCCCCTAGGAGCTAAAGCCCTAAAATAAGGGGCTAAAACCCTAAAATGGGCTAAAGTTAGGGAGGAAGGGGCTAAAATCCCAAAAAATGGGCTAAAGCCCTGACCAAGGGCTTAAAACCCTAAAACCCCTTGGAAAAGCTATAAAAGGAGGGTGGGGGGTCACTCTCAAAACACTTCTTCCATTGCCTATTGTTACGCTGCCCGTGGATGCTTTGAGACCTTTACCTCTCAAACCACCCACACTCCCTCTCCTCCATCTCCATCCCCATTGAGCCATTGCTCCTCAACCAAGAGAGGTGCTTCCACAAGCTTGGGCATGGTGGCCCATTTCTACCAGAGAAGGTATAACATGTTTTATTTCTGTTTCTTAGTTGTTTAATATGCTTTGCTTTCTAACCCTTGTCCCCATTTGCAGGTTTTGTTTTTTTAAACATTGTTTTGTAGGTTTTATCATAGCTTAGGATTTGTTTGTAGGTTTTGAAGGTGAAACCCTAACCCGTGTTTGCAGATGGGTTCATCAACATTGCTTCTATTTCTTTTTGTCATTAGCTTAGCCTTAGTTTAGTTTACTGTTCTGTCAATTCCGTTTTTCCATTTTTATAGTCTTTATCCACGCAGGAACCTACCCTTCTGTCCTATAGACAGAAGGGAGCCATTCCTACCCCTGTAGCAAGGAGAAATCCCTGCTACAGAACTGGCGACCATACCAGGTCGATCCCATAGGATCCCTGGTTCAAAATTTTTATTTTCAAGTTTTAAAAATTTTTGCCCTAGTTTTTCAGAAATTTCATGTTAAATCCATCTTAGATTCTGTTTATTTCCTATTTTAAGCACTGCCAAAGTCTCTGCTAGGCCAAACCGAGTCAGGTTGACCACAGTACCAGTTACTGTAAGCCAGATCTGACTCTGTCTCACAAAAAACCCCCAATCCGGAGCAGGGCGCTCTTATCGGGGCAAAAGGTGAGATTGGGGCGCACTTAATGGGAAAACAAATGTGCACAGGGTGCACTTAATCCCCTGATAAGTGTGACTTCAGCCTGGAAACTCAGTCCGCGACTGTTTCTACATTCTGTGCGACCCCCTCGCCCATTTCTGAAAAAATCTCGTGGCCCCCTCACCAGATTTGGTCAGAAATGTGCGGCTTGTCAAACAAAACTTTAATTTGAGTTTAATAGACAGTAAATTTCAGTTTCAGAGGATTGTTAGTGCGGCCCAGCCACCTCTTTCCACCACACTAGTTTAATTTTAGTTTCTATTTTTATTTTCAGCAATTTATTTCATGAACAATGTGTAAATGTTAAGTAAAAGTTAAGGGCTTAATAAAATGAACCTAGCCTAACTAAAATCAACCTAAAATCAACCATCTTACTTCCCCTTCCTCCTCTACCCAATCATCACCCTCCGGGGTATTCTGGGATGCGAAGAAGGGCAAGCTCATATAGATCTAGGCACTCCACCATATTGTTCCAAACCATTAAAACTGGGTGACCTGGAAGGTAGAGGGGGTAGATAAGGGGGGATTCTCATGATGCTAAGCGTCCTCCCTATTGACCAACCTAGCATCCCGGTGGTGACCCGAGGATCTACGGATGGGCTTAGTCCCATTGTGTTGAGAGCCCAGCACCTTCTCTTGGTTGAAGAGGAATATCAGTGGGATGTAGACATCTAGTTAGGCCAGCAAACATTCAGGGTTAATCACTGTACTTATTCACAATTTCTGTTTATTTATGCTTGCATACACAACCAAAATGACATAAACTCTACCATGATGAATTCATAAACCATATTGCAGCAACCAAATACCAAAAAAACAAGCAAACAAATACACCTCACCAACTAATTAACCCAACTCAGTTCATGACGCTGAGTGAGCCTTAAAATTTACTAATTTACACTAAGTACAAACAACTCTGCAGTCTTTGAGGACATAATTCCTTAACTGCTCCAACTGTGGGAAGTACTTGGGCTCTACCCAGAAACTCATTGTGAGGAGTACCACAGGAACCCCAAAGTAGCTGGCTGCTGAGAGGAATTGCCAAGCGAAACGGGCAACGACCCCTTCCGATTGAGTAGAAACACCTGTGAGGAACAAGCCAACTGCTGTCTTTTGGTAGTCTTGGTGGCCAAGAGACCACCTTCAGCCAATAGGAATCCACTGAAACTGGGGTCCAAATCTCATTACCACTAGTTGCACACATAAAATCAAGCACAATTGATCCTCCACGCTCTTCCTCACGCTTGAGAGGCAAACCACAACCATTCAAAACACTCGATCGACACCGTCAAAGTCATTCTTAGTGATCTCCCACACCATTAGAGGGCCACACAGCCTCTGATTCTAATTCAGACCCATATCAGTCTGAACCAAACCTCCACACCGCACCATCAAGCCCCATGGCTAGTACGAACCCGGATCCATTTTTCGGCTTAACCTTAGCAAGTGGACCCATGTCCACATCACAACCTGTCACCCACAACTTGGCAAGTGGCCCAAACACAGTCATCCAGACTGTCATTAGTCAACTTCCACCACCTATAGTGACCAGCCAAGCTGGTCCACTTATAGCACATGGGGGTAGTGGCCCCTCCACACACACTGCCCCTCCTACCACACAGGGGGGCAGTGGACCGTCTACTTACATTACCCCTATGGTCATACATGGGGGCAATGCCCCCGCCACTCATACTATCCCACCCACAACACTTGGGGGCATTGGCCTATCCACAATGGTGCCACCGCAAGCACCCCCAGTCGTGCAGATGCATTATGCACTTGTAAACCCCACCCCCATCACAGCCCCATCCCACATCAACTTGGGGTCAAATCTTCCCTTCATGGCTCGTTTGAAATTGCCTGATTTGGCTAGATTAACAAACAACCCCATCCCACATCAACTTGGGGTCAAATCTTCCCTTCATGGCTCGTCTGAAATTGCCTGATTTGGCTAGATTAACAAACAACCCCATCCACCACCAAGCCTTCTAGACACCCATGCCAACTAAGCTGCCATCAAAAATCCCCAAGTTTGAAGGAAAAGCAGGGGAATGTCCCCAAAACCACATAATGACATTCCATCTATGGTGCTCATCCAATAGCATCGTAGACTACTTCATCAGGCTAAGGCTATTCCAATGCACCCTTACAGGTGTCGCGACCAAATGGTACATTGATCTGCCACAAGCCAAGTACTTGGACTTCAACTCCCTAGCCTTCATGTTCCTACAGTATTTCCAACTCCCTGTCAGATATGACGAGGGGGTGGAGATCCTGCTATCCTGTCGTCAAAGCATGGCCACTCACATAACTAACCATATCCATGAGTGGCGGTGACGTCATAGTCTATGCAAAATCCAACTAGATGACATGATCTTCTTGGATTGGTTCCTTAAGACTTTGCTCCCGCCCATCGCAAAGGACGTCGCATCCGAACATCCCCAATCCAAAGAAGAGGCCATACTGAAGGCCCAACAATTTGACCTTATCTATGCTCAGTCTGGATACCTGTATACCGTTATTCCATACGCTCCTCGTCCGACCACCTCATACCGTGATGCACCGGGGGCATCCCATGTTGTGGACGGCATCATAGGATCGGTCTCCCAACAGCCGCAGCCTTGATCGACACCACCTGCCATTACACCACAACCAAGCAACAATGCTCATGTTGCTTACCAAAACCTAGCTCCGGACTATGCTAAAATGATGTCCCAGTCCGGAGCAACAAATTCCTATGCACAACCTGCGCCACCGCAGCAGGCTCAGGCCATGGCTTGGACAACACAATAGTATGTGGGGCAAATGCCCACATTTGTGGCACCACCACCCCCACAAATCTACTATGCACCGCCAGTGCAACCAGTTCAAGCCCCTACCCCTGCTCCACTCGCTCTGTTGGGACAAGTGTTCGCACAACAAAACCGTCCCAACTAGCCTGCCCCCAACAATCAACAAGGGCAAGCTCAAAATAACCAGCCCCGCAACCAAGGCAATAACGAACCGTAGGGAGGTGATCAACAACCAAACCCTCCCAACAATGCCGCGGAAAACCGGCCACCCCAAAACCCCCCACAATAGAATGCACCAAGACGCAATGCTCCATTGTTCACAAGACAAATGTGCACACTCAGTGATGTTTATGGGCATTACACATTTGAGTGTCCCCTTATGGCTTGTGCTAAGCAGGCCATTCAAAACAAGGCCCAACAGGCCGCCAGCGCGGCACATCAAGCCCAACCCAACCCAGCACCACAAGGACCTCCTGATCCAGATTTATGCGTGAACAAAATGAAAGAACATATATAGAATCGTAATCACAGACATTTTTCAAATATAACAGAGATACAGTAAACACATATTCTATTAAATGGCGGAAATAGAACAGACTGTAATACAATTGCTAGAATGGTGGTAGCTATCTTTGAGAAGAGATGTGGTTGCTATGCTCAACCGTGCCGAGATGAATGCAAAATGAGGCCAAAGGGGCCTATTTATAATAATAATGAGGGGAGAACCCCAAAATTCCAAAACGTAACCCTAGAAGATGAACCGTCATAAAGTTTGCGGCCCCACGGTGGTAAGTTGAACAATCAACTTCTCGAGGTCATAACTTTTGCATACGATCTCCGATTTGGGCGTTCGATAGCTCGTTGGAAAGGTCTATCTAAGATTTACAACTTTTGGTTAGAAAAATGCATGCCAATAGGAACCATTTGGCCCCAAATATCCAAAAAACATCATTCAGGGCCTCAAAACGGCCCCAGAAGTTTAGGACTCGAAAAACTGTAGAAAAATAACTAGGAAATTACTGCCACAATGGACAATTGTTTTGAGCCAGTGGAATAGGTGGGTGGCCACCAATATCCATCTAGATCACCTCCCCCCATGCTGCTTCAAAACCCATTTCCAGTCCAAGGATTGGTGGCAACCACACCCCCTCCCCAGGCCAATCCCAACACTTCGGGGGCACCTCCCACTATCGAAATAGGTGTTCACCACCTGCTAGCCATGACGATTGAAGAGGTCAACTTGCAAACTAGAAGGAATCAGTATGGTACCACCACCGAACCTGCTGAATCATTAGCAGCATCCATGTATAAGACAGTCAACCTGCCTCTTCAGTTACACCCGTTCCCACGCCCCCCCATACGTAGAGTTGCCAATAATGCAACAGCTAGAGCTGTAGTCAGCTATAGCATTGTGGATGATTTGGCCCAAAAACTAACTGCCATGTCTGCTCTGGAGGTACTTAAAATGTGCCGAACGCAGTGGAAATCCTTACTAGTCGCCCTAGGGGTAGTAGACCCCTCCGACTCCAAGTTGATCACATTTGACATGGAGAATGGGGAACCGCACATGCCCTTCACTATTGCCTTTCAAATCCTGGTGTCCATCTAGAATTTGGTTGTGCACCGATGCATAGTGGATGAGGGGGCATCCACGTGCGTCATGTCCACCTTGGTTTGGCAGAAACTTGGATCACCAATCCTGCAATCGTCCTCCATGACTATGCAGGATTATGATGGACATCCCACTAAACCCCAAGGAATCCTCCCCCATGTCCCCATCACGTTAGCCAGGAAGACAGTGCTGATCAACATAGGAGTCGTCAATGCTCAACTGGACTACAACCTCCTCCTCAGAAGGAGTTACATGTATGCCATGCGAGCAGTCGCATCAACTGTCTTCCACCTCATGATGTTCCCCCATGAAGGGAAGATTATGACGGTTGACTAGCTCACTTACCATGATCTACAAGGGTTAACGACACCTGCCAACATTATCCCTACCATCACCACCATTGAGCCGCAACGAACAACCATGCACGCCAATGTCGTCCCTGCAACCAACACTGTGGTTGACAACACACCAGCCTCCCCATTGTTGAATGTGGGCCCTGGGTTGTTTACTGATACCTCCATGACGGCTCCTTTCTCGTTAATGTCACCACCACCGACATAGACTGAAACTGTAGACTTATGGATGGTCTCATCTAGCACAGTTGCACCCAAACAACAACCTCAGCCACAGCCCCAACCACAACCACAACATCATCCGCAGCCGCAACACCAACAACAGCCACAACATCACCTACAGCAGCAGTGTTATGCGTAGCCGCAACCACAACCGCACCCCCACATGCAACCAGACGGGAGTTATGTGGGCTCATCCCCACTCCATACGATTCCCTTCCTCTTTCCCCCACCTGCTGTCATGAGCAAGCCAGTCATGGCCACCTTAAGCCTACCCAACTTTACATTGGGAATCCCGGTGTGGTATCTTGATCGACCAGCTCAACCAGCAATTCCCCACGTTGTCTTCACCCCGGTGCAACCGATTGCGGTTGAGTCTCACCCTCCACTTGGTCCACACAAGCCAACCGTTGCACCTGTACCAGCACCACCCCAACCCAAAAGGGCTAGGGGAAAGAACACCAAAGCCACCACAGAACCATGACAAGTCCCACCTTGTGCCGTATGCGAACAACAGGGCCATCCAACTCAGAATTGCCCTGAAATCCTAGTGATCCGTGCACATCTCGATGCCATGGATACAAACGAAAACATCCCCATGGTTGAACTCCCAACCGCGCCAGTAGTTAGGAACAAGGCATTGAGGACAAACCATGCTTGCTCCCTTTGTGGCTTGTATGGACATTACTCCCACCATTGCCAAGACCTGCCCAAGTTTCGAATGGCTCTTGCTGACCTCCGTCACCATTCCCTTGAGTCTGAGATCACCTTGATCAAAGAAGTTCACCCCTCACCACCTTCTTCAGACACCATGTCCATTTAAATGATCTCCATTTCCATCGACTCGCTCATCTCCTCCTCCACCGACGGTCCATTAGACCTGTCTCTTTGTTGCTTCAGCAACTATGAGGAGATACTTGAAGCTCTGACCACCCCGAAATACCTATGGGACGACATGCACCATCTCTCGTTGTTCCTCTTGGAAGAACTTGTGTCGTAGTTAGACCAGTTTTCTGTGGAGACCAAAGATTTCATCCATGGGAAGGTTGACTGGTTCAAGAACCCAATCCCAGCACCTGATGCCTTCAAAGAAGGGAACATGGTGAACATTTCACCAACCATTAAAATCAACATCTCAACCAATTCTGAGATCGTTGAAGAAGTCATGCTGGGGGCATCATGCTCCTCGGAAGAGATCGATGCCTACACAGCTCTCTTCCAAGAATTCCGCGACATCTTTGCTTGGTCATACACTAAAATTTCGGGCTTAGATCCATCCATCGTGGAGCACCACATTGACACATGGCCTGATGTAGCACCTGTACGCCAAAATCAACGGGCCATCCATCCATCCAAAGTCGCTACGGTGAAAGCCGAGATAGACAAGCTATGCACAGCCAACTTCATTTATCCCATTGCATACACAACTTGGGATTCTAATCCTATTCCTGTGAATAAAAAATAGGGCACCATTCACATTTGCACAGAATTTCATGACCTCAATGGGGCATGTCCCAAAGACAACTTCCCCACACCGTTCATCGACCAGATCATCAATGCATGCGCCGGACATGAAGCCTTTTCCTTCATGGACAGTTTTTCCGGATATAACCAAATCCAAATCCGGAAAGAAGACCGTTATAAGACAGCATTCACAACCCCATGGGGCACATTCACGTACTGAGTCATTCCCTTTGGCCTCAAAAATGCTGGAGCCACCTTCCAGCATGCCATGACACACTGCTTCCATGATCTCGTTCACATCATGTTGGTTTGTTTCGACAACCTCATCGCGCAGTTGCAAAACCACACACGACACATAGATGACTTGCGACAAGTCCTCATGCGTTGTCGCCAATGCAGAATCCGCTTGAACCCATCCAAGTGTGTTTTCTGCGTCCCCATGGGCCGTCTCCAAGGATTCATCGTGTCACACAAAGGAATGATCGCTGATCCTAGGAAAGTCCAAATGACTTTCCCCCTAACGTCACCCCTTTGAGTGACAGTGTTCCAACTTGTATTATAGTCTTTCCATTTTTTTTTCTACACATTTTTCCAAATTGAGTCTTATGTATCGTTTCCTCTCATTGCTTCAGATGGAGCACACCTCAGACCGGTATATGGGATTCGCAGATGGAGCAAGCAGATGGACTCCAAACCTCACCTCGGCTGCATGGGTAATCTACTCCCCATCGCATGAGTTGATCCACATCGATGGAAGATGCATGGGAACCGCAACCAACAACCAGGTGGAGTATGATGGTGTCAATGGCCTCTTGGCCACCGCTCTTTAGTTAGGAATTCACCATCTCGATGTCTTCTTAGACTCCCAGCTACTTGTCTCTTAGTTGAACAACCACTACCGAGTTCGTGATCCCTGCCTCTTTAGAAAGTACCTACGCACTAAACAGATGAGTAGAACATTTGAATCCATCACATGCACACATGTTCCTAGGAACCTCAATAGTGTCGCAGATCAAATGGCTAACGATTCTAAATTGGCACATCCACAACAGCATATAGGAAACATACAACCATAACATAATGCACAATCATGTCTAAAAATACACGCACAGTGTAATAATACATCACATATGCATTTGCATTCCACAGCATAATAAAAAGACTCACATAATAAAACCATAAAAGCACATCCACGTGCGTAAACA
>LPNX010259503.1:0-28057 GCA_001517045.1 Pseudotsuga menziesii
AATAAACCAATTACGACAAATTATTAAATGATTGATAAGACATTAGTAAATGAATGACTAATTGAAGCGTCGTCGCTTAAGCGACGCTTAGGAGGATAGTCGTCGCTTAAGCGACGCTTGCAAGCCTAGCCGTCGCTTAAGCGACACTTATCACCACCATTTCAAAAAAAATTATCTTCCTTATTTTTGGCACTGTTAAAATAAAAAATCCACGCGCCGTCGGAAAAAACCGTCGGATTTTGGATTGAAATATAGTAGTGACTGCATCCAGAGCAAGTACTGATGTGATGGAAGTGTATCTGGATACAGGTGCAAAGGTTTCTTTATAATCTATTCCTTCTTTCTGTGAGAAGCCACGAGCCACGAATCTTGCCTTATGTTTCTCTATGCTACCATCTGCAGCATGCTTGATCTTGTAGATCCATTTGGAAGTTACAACCGACTTCCCTTCTGGTCTTTGGACAACATCCCAAACATCGTTCTTCATGATCGATTGATACTCTTTGATCATAGCATCCTTCCATTGTTTCCATTATGTCGCTTCTTCATAATTGGAAGGTTCTTTATTGATAAAGTCACATAGTAAAGGTACATATCCGGAGCAAGATCTAGTTCTCTTTCTTTCTCTGTGATTCTCTTCTGGAGCCCCATATCTTTCTGCACCTTGGATAGCTTCTCATACCCAAGCATGTTTCCTATTGTGAGGATTTTTCTCTTGAGGTGGATCTACAGGTTCTTGTGGTTCTTCAAATTCTCTATCTTCTTCTTGAGTTTCTTCATTCATGGTTGTATCATGAATTCTGGGTGCTTCTGCTTCTTCAGGTTCTTCAACAGGTCTCTTTCTGGATTTGTTGTAAGTTGTGTCTTCGTCAAATGTTCCATCCCTACTGATGTCGATCTTCTTGAATCCTAGGAAGTATATTATGTAAGCCTTTGAGCTTTCAGAGTATCTCACAAATATACCCTTCTTTCCTGAAGGATCTAAGTTTGTCCTCTTTTCTTTTGGAATGTGTATGTATACTGGACAGCTGAATATTCTAACATGGCTGACTTCTGGTTTCTTTCCGGAGAAGACTTCTTCAGGAGTCTTGTTCTCGAGTACTCTGTGTGGAGTACAGTTCTATACATACACCGATGTTCTGGCAGCCTTTGGCCATAGATGCATGGGAAGATCTTGATCATGAAGCATTGCTCTTGTAGCTTCCATGATAGTTCTCTTCTTTCTTTCCACAACCCCATTCTGTTGTGGATTATGTGGAGTGGATAACTCCCTCTTAATCCCTGATTCTTTGCATAAGTCTTTGAATTCATTTGATGTGAATTCTCCGGCATTATTTGATCGAAAGGTCTTGATCTTATTTTCTGTGTGGTTCTCAATCAAGGCTTTGAATTCCTTGAACTTGCTGAAAAACTTCATCTTTGTTCTTCATGAAGTAAATCCATGTCTTCCTAAAAAATTCATCAATAAAAGAAACATAGTATACATACCCGCTTAGAGAACTTGATGACATTGGTCCGCATACATCAGAGTGGATGATTTCCAAGATTCGTTTTTATTTTCTTTCTCTACTTGGAAATGTCTTCTTTATATTCTTTCCTTTTGCACATCCTTTGCAGACTCCTTCATGTTTTGCTTGAATTTCTGGAAGACCTTCAATAGCTTCGCTTGCAAGTGGTAGTGCTCTGTAGTGCACATGTGCAAGCCTTCTATGCCAAAGTTCATTTGGCTCTATTGTGTCATGGACCAAAGCTCATTTTGGATGGCCCTTCAATTTGTATAATCCTCCTTCTTGTTCTCCAATTACTATTGCATCATCAATAGTATTTCCTCTTGGCCACATGAGGACTTGACCATCTACAAATGCAACCCTCATGCCTTTTGCATCCGGTGCTGATATGGATAGAAGATTCTTCTTTAGTCCTGGTACAAACAAGACATCCTTCATTTTCATAGACTTTCCAGAGTCTAGCTTGTAGGAGGATTCACAACTACCAATAATGGGATATTGTTAGTCATCTGTAAGTTTCACCTTATTGGGTGAATTATGTTCGGATAGTTTCTCAAAAGATTCCTTGAAACCTGTCATGTTTTTGGAAACCCCACTATCAATAATCCAATCTTTGCTTCCATGAGTGACAATTCCCATGAGAGCAGAGATTAAAACATATTCATCTTCACTTGAAGAGTGTTCACTTTCTTGTTTTACTCTCTTTCTGGGAGGATCATCATCCTCAGCAGTGTGAGCATGATGTCTTCTTTTGGAGTTCCTCTTCTTCTTGGATCCATTCTTATTCATGGGACAGTTTCTAGCAAAGCGTCCTATTTCATTGCATGTATAACATATGAGTTTAGATGAACCTTTCTGATGAGAATGCTTACCTTGGTGATGATGCTTTTCCCTTCTTCCTTTCTTGGAGTGTATTGTGAGAGCTTGACCTTCACTTCCCATCTTTTCTTCTCGAGCTGATATTCAAGCTTCTTCTTGTGAACATTCTTCCCGCAGTCTACTGAACTTGAATAACTTCTTCCTAGCACAAATTCCTTGGATGAAAGAATCCCATGACATAGGGAGGCCATTCAAGGTTTTCATCACAATTTCTGCATTCTCCACTTCTTTATCTAGTGCTTCCAGCTATTTTTTGATCTGGGAGACCCTTGTGAAGTATGACTAGATGGTCTCCTCATTCTAGATCTTTACATTCTTCAACTGGTTCCTTAGAGTCATCTTCCGATTGATGTTCTTCCCTTCAAATAGTTTGGTTAGGGCATCAAACATAGCTTTAGGTGTCTTGAGGGAGGACACCTATGGTATGAAGTGATCCTTGATTGAATCAGCAATAATCCTCTTTGCCATAACCAACTTCTTCTTATGTAAGGCCTTGGCCTCATCTCCCTCTGGAACTGGAACCTCCTCACTGATATAGGAGTCTAACTCATTTTCTTCCAGGACCATGGAGATCCTATACTTCTAGGCTCGGAAGTTCTCAGCTCCCTCAAGATTTTCATCAAGCTTGGTATGATGAGACATCTTAACTGAGAACCTCAAATGGAAATACAAAATATTTAGATCTTACCAGGTCAAGATGTCGGATCTAGATTTGTAGCTGAAATCCTGCAGTGTTGGTTCAGGAGCAGATTAGGGTTTTGCTTTTCCAGAGTTATGTCCAACCAAATACTTTGATCTTGATCCCTACCTTCAATTTTGAGGAGGAGATAAATCTAGGCCTGGGCTCACTGAAAAATTCCAATTCTGTGAAAAGCCCTAATTTTCAACAGTAGTTTCGGGTCCAAAACTGAAAAACATCAGAATTGGATTCTGTTTCAATAGAAAGATGTTCCCTAGGGAGGAGAGTTATTCCACCCTTCTTTTTCTGAAAATCTATGCAGAGATATCCACAAAGTAGGAAGCCCTATTTCCTGTAGCTGCACAGTGTCTTCTTCTTAGGTTAGCTCTGATACCATGTTAGATTTTTAACATTAAGCTAGCATATCATTAGGATCTTTAACTAAGAGAACAACAAGCACAACAATCAAACACAAGAGACAGTGAACACAGTGTTTTTCCTCGAGGAAACCATAAATGGAGAAAACCCCGCAACTTCCTCAGAGATAGAATCATCACCAAAAGTGAAACCCCAAAATAGTAAGATGATCTCCCGACAGCAGTAACCTCTTTCTTTCTTGCCCCTGTGTCTTTCTATTCCTTAACTATGCACTACAATTGAGTGTAAGTGAGTGTGTGATAAATAGAGAGGCTAGCTCTCTATTTATACTAATTCCCGACTTGACTAAACCCAACTAGGGCCGACTTCACTAGGTGAGCCTAATAACCCTAGTGCCATGGAACTGCGGGGACTTTAACCCTTAGACAATATGAGGGTTACCCACCTTGACTTGACATGACTTGTTTACATTATAGAAACTCTCGATAGGAACATCTGGGCATGACATGACTCAAGTACATTACAAATACATCCTGGAATAAACATCGGGTTACAATACATAAGAAATACAAGTGAATACATTCCGAAGTTACAATTACATCAACAATGCTCGTGATGCCAACCAAAAAGCTAATAAGGTTTAAATGAGTTCATACACTCACCTACAAGGTAGTGCCTGCTGCAATATCAAATCAAAATGCCAGAAAATTTAAACATTGATTTTCAAATTGGTTTTGGTTTTGGATTAAATGATTATGATGACGCTATCATTGGATTGGTTGATGATGCAAGTCAAGAAGACCCATTGAGAAGCAGCTTCATTTATATTTTGTTACCTTATTTCATTTAGATTACTAATAATCTCTATAAATATATTAAATTCTAAAAAAATTATTCATAAAATACAACATATACTTTTAGAAGAGTTTTTTTTTGCAAAATGTTCATTTCAATAAACGGGTTATTTATCTTCAACAAAAATCCCATTTTAATAATTTTCAAAAGATAGGGACTTTGCTGCGCATAGCCCTCGTTATTAACTACATTTCTATTACTTACATTTGTAAGTGGTTTGTTGTTGGCATTGGTAATTGGGTTGTTATCGTCATTAGAAATCATGGAATATTTATTGGAATTATCTATGTGTGAATGTCCTAACCCTAGCCTCAATTTTCCATTAATTCCATGTTAAATGCCCATGTGCATGACTTTGCCTTTAACTACATCCATACTTTCTAAATATCCTTATGAAATTTCAACCATTAGCCGTTTTTAGAATTCCAATTGCTTTACCATCTCAACAAATTCATAATTAGAAATCCATATGATTTCATCAAGTATTTCTTCATCAAATTATATGGAACAAAACCTACACCAACGTCTTGAATTTTGAGAGGGTCTAGCCTTCCACTCGAAATTATGTTATACTTGGTTAGCTACATGCCACTAATCTTCTTGTTTGGATTTTTCATTTCAAATATCAACTAACACCCATAATTTTTACTCCAATTCCTGTTCCAGTGATTAATATGTCAACATCCCCTTTGTGGTTTCCACTCTGTAAACACTAGCATGATGGTCAAGAAAAGGTTTCTAGAGATTTTTTTTTTAACTTTTACACTAGTGCATAAGGTGACCTTCAAATGATCACCAATATTCAAGTCCAGTAATTTCCCAATCAATTTCCTTTATAATCAATTTGCAGGATCTCCAACTCGCTTCTTCTCTAACGTCATTCCAATATGACCATTCCTTCATTGTAAATTATCCAATTTAGCCTCCAACCGATCTTCATAATAAACAAATGCAACTGCTACTCATCACTTCATCTCAAAATTAGTTCCTCTATAATATTTATTCATGACACTCGATAAGGTATAAGGATGCTTTTAACATCTACACTTGGACGCTTTAGGTTGACAATTGATAAGTCTACGTATTTTCCGTTGACACTTGACTTACGTCTTAGTTTGCACCTTCACGGTTGGTCACTACACTATATGGCATATGATTAGTAGCACATAAGAATTTCGTAGGATATTCCTTGGGTGTTGTGAGCATTTATCCATCTCAAATGCTTTTCTAGTCTCCTTTCAGTAGAATTAAGGTATAAAACTGTGTTGGTTTAGTGCTTATATAACACTCAGGAGAACTGTTATAGTTGCGTTAAGTTCCATGGCCCATGGGAACTCCTTTAGTGCCATCAAGAATACTTTTACTCAACATACTTGTCACCATTGGTCTTTGAATGCATGATGCATTTTGTTTACATCATGGGAATTATCCCACATCCGTGGAGTTTTAAACATAGTTATATGTGCATTGAACCAACACGTTGATCATACAAGATTCATTGGACTTCCCCCCTTGTCATTTAGTGTGAGTGATTTGAAAAATGGAGGCAGGACTCTTGAGCTCAAATTCTAGCTTGGAGGTATGGGCTTGAAGATCAACACCCAAATGAAGTTTTACAAAAATGAAAAAACTAAAGATGAAAATTATTGATTTAAAATAAACCTTGGGTTTGACATATAGAGTGGTATTTTTATTAGACTTGTGGAGAAATACATAAACGGTGAAGGATGATGTCCAAACCATATATTTTCGGTTTGACATACCTTTGTTTCACTGATAAACGAAACATGTCCCAATTTAATTTTTACCAAACATTTCAAAGAGCAAATAATAAATAAATGATGGCAGATGCAAATTAAAAAAATAGGTAATATTTAAACCCTTTTATTTTCTACTAATATCGTGACATATGAATTAGACCTTCAACTTAGACTTTGGAGTTTGGGTTGGGTAAAATATCGCCACTCACTTGTTTTATATTAAATATAAAATCATAATAATAATCTTTATAAAATATATATATTCTTTAATTTAAGTGTGATTAGGTAAAACTTAAAAATGAAACTATTGAAACTTTAAATGGAGAGGGGAAAGATAAGTGAGACTTTGAATTTTGAAAAATAAAGACATCATGAGACCTTCCAGGCTAAGAATTGATAGTGACGGGATTTGACAAATTTTGAGTAAATATTTGAGGCTTGGAAAAAATTTAGCGAAATTGACACAAACGCGACGAAAGGTCAACAAAATTGATGGAATTACTTTGGATTTGATGGGAAGATAACCAAATCCTAGAGAAAAATTGAATCCAATGCAACATTAGAATGTAGGATTTCAATATTCAAGTAGCAGGTCCATTACAAGTATACAACTTTTTGCTTCCATAATTTCCCATGGTGAACACTTTTTGAAAATCCATCGATTTTGTTGCTTGACGCTAAAACTTTTGATGAGGTAGAATCTTGTACAAAAATCTAGCTACAGTGGGGGGAGGGACCCCTCGCTGCGATGTTACGAGAACCTACAAACAAATTTTTTTTCTTGCTACGAGAACCTACAAACCAAGTTCCTTTCTTGTCCATCTATGCAACCTCTCCCCCTACAACTCATCTTGCTCATATGGAGAAAAACACTCTTCAAGATGAAACCAACCACATAATACAAACTAATCTTTCCTGCAACTAAAAAATTAAAATAGAAGTACCATTCTCCACTATGTTTATTTTTCATTTCATTCTTGCAAACTGTGCCCCATTTTCACACATGGAGATCACTTCTGCTCCTTATTGAAAACTGGAAGTATTGACACACTGAAAAACATACTGCAATAAACTTAAATTGGATCTAAATGCTTGCATGGAAATATTATTTATATACAACAACTAATCTAACCAGCTCAAGTATTTAATCAAGTAATATAATATTGCCATTGTAACCATGCCAACAACTGTATCATACACTAAATTTCCTCTAATCCATTAATCCGAAAAAATAAAATTCTAGACAATGGAAAATCATTATAAATGGAAGTTCATAGAAATCATGGACAACTATATATTTTTGTTGTTCAAAAGAAATAATATATTTTTGCATATATTCATCTCCCACTTCTCCATGGATGTTCATTTCAACTTCTCATTCAAGACTGGAAACTAAGGGATCAATGGCATCTACAATCTGTTGGTCATAGTTTGGTGAGAAAAAAATCATGCTCAAATGCTCCTCCTGTGACTCGGATTCAAAAATATCATATGTTGGATTACTACTAAGGAGTTCCATTCATGCTTCCATGAATTGTTCCTTGTCATTGACAATATAATTATGATGCATAGATTGATCTTTAATATTTTTTGGAACATCAATTGCATCATAACAAAAACTGCTAGAAACATTTGGATCAATGAAAAATGCATCCACAATTTTTCCATAATGGAGAATTTCTTCATGTTAATCATCATAACAATATTTAAAAGTGCTACTATGCCAAGAAGAAATATGGAACCTTTTTTGAACAAACAAACTTTCATATTATTTTACAAGTTCCTCTAGAAGATTTTGTTATAAACAGCTAAATATATATTTTCCATAAAAAATGTTATAAAGATTCAAATAAGAAGACATAGCTGAATGAAAGACCTCATTCCATTCATCTTCAGAAAAAAAGAGTCTACCACAAAATCTATCATCTTATTTGATGAAGAAACTAGATCAACAACTAAACTTGACATTCATATTTTGAGGAATAAAAAAAATGAGATTGTCATTAGATTCTTACTTCGTGGAGTCACCCAATGAAAAATTGCAGTTGAAACTATGTAAACACTCCTTTTTCACCATCAAAGAATGGATCTATTCACTGTTGTATATCCCATGGAAGTATGTCTTTGTTCCTTCTCTCCCCAGCAACAACTTCAGGAGATGTTTGCGTTGGAGTCTGGTCAAGGACTGCTACAAGAGATTGATCAACACATCTTAAAATATGATTTGATTGTTTAATTGAAGTATTGGATCAAGTAGGGAGAACAAGAAAGGAAATGGGGAAAGATCATTGGGCATGGATTCCCTTTGTAGACATTATATAAATCAAATGCGATCAAGGTTAATATTAGATATAAGTAATGTGAATAATGAAATATTAAAGAAAATAAAACCAACATGAACATACATACATCTCTAACAGATCATGTATGATTATTCATGAGATGGAACATTAAATAAACTGAAGTACCTTCTACAAATTAATGGATGAATACTTGAAAGAAACATAGAAAATGGGAAACCGCAACAAATAATTTGCTGCTCAAGAATCTATAACCTATAAGAAATTATTGAAGCTCAACAAGTTACATTCATTCAAGTAAGAAGATATACAATGAAGAACAAAGAGACTCGCAATCTAATATCAAGCTCTAAGAAATATTTAATTAAAGGAAATTACAGAGACATATGACCACAAATTTATAATTATGCATACAAGTATTTTTTCCCCTCAACTTTCTCTTAGGCCTCTAACTAAACCCTCATTACAATAAAAATGCTAAACTTTATAGAACTTAATAAAGCAGAAAAATCATAACCTAAAATTTGAGTTAGTTTCAATAGATCTAGAATTGCTAGAATCAAATGCCATCAAATCTAGAATTATTCTTTGACTACTGATATAATCGTCAAACATTGAGTTCAATTACCCCATATGGTCTTCAAAATTTTGACTCTTCCTTCTTTGGATATTAGTATGCGATCTACAGTTGCCATAAAATCTGGAATGAAATTCCTTAACACTGCCAAGTTTTGGGAAAAATACTTTTCCTACTAATCCTCTCCCTAGAAAGGTGGATCAATTTTCCTTGAAATATCAGACTCATTTATCCTTCATTTCTATCTAAAAATAAGGGATTTTAACTTATCATTGTTGCTAATTATTCTTCCTTTTTGTTATATTTTTCTAGCTATGCGTTGACTAAGATCTTTGTGAAACCACTGGAACTATAGATCTCCACATAAGCATATAAAGAACCAGCACATCTGAACTCAGCATTGATTTGGTTTCTGGAACAAACACCAGGTTGGCCAGCTCATATTTTCTTCTCTTTGTTGTAGGCAACATAATAGATTGTCTCCAAGCTTGTCTTCATAAGATGACTTTTTAAATGAAGGGGCTTCAAAGTTCTGTGCTTTTGGCCATTCTTCAAACCTTCTTTATTAAATTTAATATAAATTAGTTTGAAGTCAAAATAGAATATGTTATTTCACACTTTCTAAATATCCTAATGAAATTTCAACCATCAATCCTTTTTATAATGGCAATCGCTTTACCATCTCAACAACTTCATCTTTAGAAATACATATGACTTTATCAAGTATGTCATCATCCAAATTATATGGAACAAAACCTGAACCAATGTCTTGTATTTTGAGAGGGTCTAGCCTTTCGCTAAACACTATGTTATTATTGGTTAGATCCACGCAAATAATCTTCTTGTCTAGATTTGTCCCTTCAAATATCAACTAACACCCATAATTGTCACTCTAGTTCCTGTTCCAAAAATCAATATGTCAACATCCCCTCTGTGGTTTCCACTCTATAAAAAATAGCATGATGGTCAAGAAATTGTTTCTAGATAATAAAAAAATTAAACTTTTACACTAGTGCATAAGGTGACCTTCAAATGATCACCAATATCCAAGTATAGTAAGTTCTCAGTCGTTTTCCTTCATAATCAATTTGCAAGATCTCCAACTCGCTTCTTCTCTGAGGTCATTCGAATATGACCATTAATTATTAGTTAGATCCATGCCAATAATCTTCTTGTCTGGATTTGTCCTTTCAAATATCTACTAACACCCATAATTGTCACTCCATTTCTTTTTCTAGCAATCAATATGTCAACATCCCTCTGTAGTTTCCACTCTGTAAACACTACCATGATTGTCAAGAAAATGTTTCTAGACAAAAAATTTAAACTTTTACACTAGTGCATAAGGTGACCTTCAAATGATCACCAATATCTATGTCTGGTAATTTCTCAGTTATTTTCCTTCATAATCATTTTGCAGGTTCTCGAACTCGCGTCTTCTATGAGGTCATTCCAATATGACCATTAATTCATTGGATGTAAGGTTAAAACCTTACATGTTGGATATTATTTATAAATATATATATTTGATAATTTGAATGATGTCTTTACAAAGATAGTGAGCCATGTTAAATATGGAGGATAGAGTAGTAGACATGTCTATTTAATAAATAGAAATACCATATCATAACTAATAATTAATAGTTAATTAACATATCAGTGACTAGATAATAATTGATATTATTAGGTTTATTAAAATTCATCTGGCCTTGAAAATATTCGACCACAAATCTTCTATGAAGAGTGTTCAACTTAAAGTTCTTAAATGCTTGATTAGGCGCACCTTCAAAAGAGGTGTTGTGCTTAATGAAGTTTTATTTAAGGGCATAGGTGTGATTGATGTTGACAAGGGAACTCTTTCCACGAATAATGATACCACGGTTTAATAATTCTTAAAATAGTTCCTCAAATTTCCATTCAAATGTCTACCTGCATATAATTCTGTATATAAAATCATAATGACTATAGGAAGTATTTTTCTAAGTTTAAAATCTGATATCTTCATGATGAACTTATGTCGACATGTTCAACCCTGGTATTTTTGCATGCTTGGGTATGGCACTGATTAATATATGAGATATAGATTCTTTAGTGTTAATCGATGTATTTTAAAACATGGTTGGATATTCAATTACATTTGTTATGATATTCTTATACGTAGTGGAAACTACTGACAACTTACTTAATTAAATATGATTGGTTAAGGATTCTTCACTTGTAGTTTCATTGCATACTTTTAAGGATGAAGCGCCTTTTAATGTATTTATTTCATCCATTGGTGTTTGATTAAAAATATTCAAATTATTTATATTCTTATCTTTATCTAACGACCTTGTCTCCCATTGTTACTTCCAAGGATGATTTTAAGAACCCCCCTAGATTTATATGTATAAAAAATGGGTGAATTTCTCCGATATATAGAAAAATTTGAAGGTGATTTTATCAATAATATAATATGTATATATACAAAATTTGGAGAATATTTCATTTTATTATATAATGTTGTAAAATCTTCGTGAATATTTCACTATGTTATAAGATATTGTAAAATCTTGGTGAATATTTAACTTCATTATAAAAAATGTTTTACTTATAGCATCATCTTCTTTGAAAGGTTTACATATATATTATTACTGTATGCACATTCTTGTGCATGATGGGGTGTGTCACTATGTAAGACTAGAACCTTTCTATAAAAAATTGATGTTTTCATATGAAAAATTAAATCTAATAATGTATTCTTTTGTTTTCATCAAATTGTCTTCGAATTTAAGAGGGAAGCATTTCTAATTTTATAGCATTAGAAGGGTGGGTCTATAAGTTTTGCTGACATACATCTTGCAAAGTATTTGTCCAAAAAATTCATTATAGTAAGGAAGATTTTATCGATTTTGTTTGGTATAATACTGCAATCAACATATTGAGAAAGATGGACACCAGTTTGTTTGTATGAATTTATATAACTCATACAGTTATTGAGCATGAGGGTTTCAAGACAGTGGGTTGACAGCTTGTTTTTTACTAAAGTTTGATTTAAAATAAAAGTTGTTGTTTTAACTACTATATTATGATCTTCAGGTCATTATAAGTAGTCATCTTTGGAATTGAATGCTTGTATATATATTATTAGCTGAAATGCTTGAAGTTAGATTTCCTTTGAGTGATGCACCAGGGAAACAGACAAGGGGAGGGTTAAGGCTGAGTTTAATGATTGTCACAATGCTTTATCTGTCTTATTGGGTGATATGCATTAGTATAAATGCTGACAAGGAACATCCCACTCTTCCAATGATGTGGATTTTTCTTGAAACTAGTCACTTTGTGCTACTAGGCAAGTATATGAATACAATCTCTTGCAAAAAATTGAAAATCCACTCAATGGAACCCAAGATAATCACTTTCTACAATGTGTAGAATTCACCACTAAACAAAAATTTGCTATGACATCTGAGAAGAAAGAAAAATTAATGAATACCCAAGTTGGAGGGATAGGCCTTTTGATATAAGGTATAGCTATTGTTGTTTGTTAGAATACCAAAAAACATTTACAACCCACCCTCGCTGACAATATTTACCTGTGGCAACCTCTGAATTTTTTTTTTGTAACTATGCAATGCCCCGTCGCATTTCCGACGATTTTTGGCCATGTCCGACGAGGTTTCCAAAGATATGACAAGAGTAATTTTTGGACCACCGATGAGAACTCATTTCAAATTTGACCCCATCCCGTCTATTTTCTAATGACATGTCGCCTCGTCCAACAAGTCTGCCATAGCTCCGACAAGTGAGAGCGTTTTGTTTGTGCTTCTATAGTATAAGATCTTGCAATTTTCTTGGTGCTTTCTAAGCTCTCTAGCTAGTGTGATGATATTGATTTAATTAGAGGGGAAATTAAATTAATAGCATAGCATTGATTATTTGGGTTACTGTTTTGTTTGTGCATCTATAGCATAAGATCTTGCAATTTTCTTGGTGCTTTCTAAGCTCTCTAGCTGGTGTGATGATATTGATTTAATTTTATGGTTTCATCCCTTCAAATTAAATTTGCTAAATAGATGTCTCAAACATATTGTTAATATGCATGGAGCACTTTGAGCTATGAATTTATCAATAACATCATGGGTACTGATCAAGTCTATGGGAAATACTCGAATCTATGGGCACAGTTATGCTGCTGGACTTTTTGATGTATCTGCAGACCTGAATGGTATTAAATTGAGTAGTGCTTAGTTGGCTGCTAAGGAGACAATACCATTTTTTTTTCTTCATACTTTTGTTTCAAGGGTTGCTCTTCTCTATTTGTACGAATTTTTGATACCATTTATATAACTTTCATTGTTGAAACTTGAAATCACTCATATTTGTTGATTTCTATCTAAAGAGATATATACTGTTTTAAAGTACTTTTCTATTTTTTTCTTCTTCTTTTGATTAGCACAACTCTTTGTTCATTATTAGTGTGTTTTTTCTTGTTCCTTGTTCCTTTTTATTTGAAGTGGTGATCTATTTTACACTTTTCTTGTGTAAATTTGTGCATGAAAAAATGTTGGTGGTTAATTGAAAGCCTTATTCTACCAGCAAAGATATGGTAAAAGATTGATCATCATTTCAATTAACACTATGGTTTTCCCTAATTTTGTTTTCAAACCATGTGTGTGCAGTTATGGGTGTTTATTTTGCTGAAAAAATTAATTACTATCTTGGATGGAATTGGGAGAAGTTTTCTACACATGACTACTTTGACAAGCATGGAGTTTTTCTGTGTAATTTGTGGTCTGGTCCTCTCCTAATCATTTCAACAATAATCTTGGTATGTTTTATGAAATGCATGGGCAAAACAAGTCTTAAGAAATGCTTAATCAAGTTCTCTTTTTCCAAGCATTCATATTTGAAGTTCATGACAAAGATTGAATTATTTTGTTGTTTTGCAGATGAATACACTAATTACATTATCTTAGCTCATTGTAAAGTGGAAAAGGGAAGAACTCAGACACTGCGCACGTGAAAAAAATGAATGATTGTTGAACAATTCATGCAGAGTAACCTTGGGGAAAGACCTAACAACATTCTTTGGAGGTTATTTTTGGATTCTTCATTCTTCCAGAGGTTTGTCTTTGAGATGATAATTTAACCATAACATGTCATTTCTCTGTTTCTGGCTGTTAAATGATGAGCTTTGGAAAAATCTATTTTACTTATAGCATCATCTTCTTTGGAAGGTTTGCAGATAGATTAGCACTGTATGCACGTTCTTGTGCATGCTAGGGTGTGTAAGACTAGAACCTTTCTGTAAAAAATTGATGTTTTCATATGAAAACTTAAATATGATAATGTTTTTTTTTTTTTTATCGAGTTGTCTTCGAATTTAAGAGGGAATCATTTGTAATTTTTCAGAATTAGAAGAGTGAGTCTATATTTTTTGCTGACATACATCTTGCGAAGTAGTTGTCTAAAAACTTCAGTGTAGTAAGGACGATTTTATTGATTTTGTTTGGTATAATACTGCAATCAACATATTGAGAAAGATGGACATCGGTTTGCTGGTATGAATTTATATAACTCATACAGTTACTGAGCAGGAGGGTTTGAAGACAGTGGGTTGACAGCTTGTTTTTTACTAAATTTTGATTTAGAAGAAAAGTTGTTGTTTTAACTACTATATTATGGTCTTCAAGTCATTAGAAGTACTCATGTTTGGAATTGAATGCCTGTATATATATTATCAACTGAAATGCTTAAATTTGGATTTCCTTTGAGTGATGCAAGAGGGAAGCAGACAAGGGGAGGGTTAAGGCTAAGTTTAATGATTGTCACAATGCTTTATCTGTCATTTTGGGTGATATGCATTAGTATCAAGGTTGACAAGTAACATCCCACTCTTCCAATGATGTGGATTTTTCTTGAAACTAGTCACTTTGTGATGTTAGGGAAGTATATGAATACAATCTCTTGCAAAAACATTAAAATCCACTCAATGGAACCCAAGATAATCACTTTCCAATGTGTAGAATTCATGACTTAACAAATGTTTGCTATGACATTTGAGAAAAAAGAAAAATTAACGAATATCCAAGTTGGAGGGTTAGGCCTTCTGGTATAAGGTATGGCTTATTGTTGTTTGTTAGAATACCAAAAAACATTTACAACCCACCCTCGCTGAAAATATTTACCTGTGGCAAGTTAACCTCTGAAAATATTTTTTTAACTATACAATGCCCCGTCGCATATCCGAAGACTTGTTGCCATGCCCGACGAGGTTTCCAAATATCCGACAAAGAGCACTTGTCAATAAGTAAATAAATTATATATTGATAGATAATAAAAGTATATGCATTATAATTTTATTTAAGATATTAAATATATCTTTTTTTATAAACATGATTTTTATAAACATAATAATTGCTTTTATATATTTTTGTTTTGGGCAATGGACGCCATTTTTATAGAGAGATTCTACAATGTTTCTTCTTACACTTCAAATAAAACACTTTAACAATTTGCATTTTAAAAAAAATGTATAATCTAAATTTCAATAAATTAAAACAAAATATATAATCTATATTTCAATAAATAAAGATTCCCAATTTTTTCCATTAACTCCACTTAATAATGGAAAGCACAATTGACTAGAAATATTATAAATTTGTTTCCATTTTTCTTTATATTATTTCCTTTTTAAGCTTTATATTGTTTCTTTATGATTTATGTTGTTTCCTTTTTTAAGATTTATATTGTTTCCTTTATGCTTTTTGTTGTTTCTTTTTAAGCTTTTATATTGCTTTTCTCTTTAAGCTTTTCAATATTACTTTTATATTTTTTTTCTTTTAAAGTTTTTATATTGATTTTATTAAGATTTTCTTTCCTGGGTTGGTGAATTTCTCAGGATTTGTGCGACCAGCGTGGAGCATTGCCCAGTCAGCCAATTATTTGCATAGGTATGTATGTTTTCCTCGCTATTGTTGTTGAAGTTGTTTTTTATCCTTAATACCTTGTCTTTAAGCAGGTTTCCAATTAATCGAATTCTGTTACGTGATTTATGAATTCCTTCGGTTTTGGCAGGTCTGGGTTTGGAGGCATTTCCTAGCTTGGGGTCGATCGCCTCCTCATCTGAATTTGAGGAGGATTTCTAGAGGCTTCTGCAAATCGTGGGTATTATTCTCCTCTTGCATGTTCTCTGCAAATGTATGGTTAATTTTTCACTTTTAACACTCCTATTTTCCCATTTCCATTCATATATATAAATAAAGGAGATGAGAAGGAGATGGGATTTTTTTTAAGCATATATTGGATTAGATTCCCAAACAAACCGCCTGCATTTAAAAATGATCAATGCTTTGAAATAGCAAGGCTCTGGTTCTCGATGCATGTTTCTTGCATCACTTGGGACCTACCATAAATGAGCTAAACCTACCTAACCTATTGGCATGGAGATCTATTGCTAATTCTAGGCAATTTGCAGAGGATAATGAATAATAGAGCCGAAGGGAGATGTCTCTTGCTGTGGTACGGTCAGCTGAGGCCACAACCAATTGACCACATTTATGAGGGTATATTCGCCAGTCAAAAGATCTTCCATGCACAAACCATGGGAATCGTTCAAAGCCCTGCCCTCACTCGATTCTCCAGATCTTTCCTTTTTTCAGCAGTATCAACGTTCTTATGCATTAGGCTTGAAATGTCTTCCACATAAGCCCATAAGAAAGAGTCCTAAGTCAGCAACTTGGGCTCATCTGTGCCGGTATGGAACAGTTGCAGCTGCTGTTTCTTATTATTCTCAGCATTTTCCAACCACTTTTGAAGATTTTTATAGCGACGAGGCCTTTTGTTTTTTATAGCGACGAGTCCTCGTTTTTTACCAATCTGTAAAAATTAGCAATATCTAGTGGCTCAACTAGTAGGTTCTCTATGATCTCATCCCACCAGCCTGCAAGCTCCATCCTCATCAGATTCACTCGGAAGTCTATACATTCATTCAACAGCAGCAGCATTGTCTGCCCATCAGATAATTCATTCAACAGCAGCAACACTGTGCCCATCAGAGATAAAAACCTATGCATTCATTCAACAGCAGCAACACTGTCTGCTCTCCTGTGCCATATGAGAGAATATCTCTCTTCCATATGTAAATGCTATCAAGTAATGCAGTATTCTTAATTCATTTTTTTTAAGATTTCCTTCAATTTCTAAGGTAGGAAAACATCAGTGGATAATTTCATGTGGATTCTTTTTTGATAGATATTGACAGTCTAAATAGATATTGATGGTCTGAATTCTTGAAATGTGCAGGTGGGTCTACATTTATCAGTTACAATCATTGCACATATTTCTTGGGCATAGAAGGAATATACAAGCAGGCTGCAACAAACATCAGTTAATAATTAGAATGGCTATTTTTATGTGAATTCTCTTTAGACGGTCTAAATTATTGAAATGTGCAGGTGGGTCTACGTTGATAAGTTACAATCATTGCACATATTTGTTCGGCATAAAAGAATTATACAGGAAAGGTGTAGCGATGTCCAAAGTTATATACTCATTTTGGAGGTTAGCTCAGTCAATCATTATAAAAAATCTCTAGGGAAACCTGCAAAATGCAGGCCAAGGGTAAGGGTATCTAGTCTCACCAACTATTACTTTAAACTTTAAATTATATATTGTAGAGTAATATTTCCATATTATATACTAATTTTTTACTGAATGGGATACAGTTTTCTAGACATGATTATTTCTTTTCCCACATGTATAATATGTATTACTATTGTGATTTGCAACTTCTGATAAGTCTTTTTGAGATTTTCCATTTGATATGTCCTCTCCGCATTAAATGGTACCTTCTCTCTGGGTTTTAGGATCAATATTTTTTATGCATCAGTAAAGTTTACAAACCTTCTTCCTGCTTTTTATGCATCAAATTCTAATTATATAGTTATTGGACTAGTAACATGTTTATGTAGTATATTGCTATATTTTTATTAGGTTGTTGCAGGCTATGTTGTTTAGTGTAGGTTAATATAGATGACTTGTAATATACTATTTTTGTATTATACATATACTTTATTCTGTAAAGAGAAACAAACTCTCACATACTATGGTCATTATGTCTACCTACTTAGCATGGCCCCAGCAATAGACATAGACAAATTTATATCAAATTTATATCAAATTTATATCATTTGTTTGAGATTCATTGTTCAATAAGAGATGTTTGTTTCAGTCAAAACTCAATTTCATGAATCGTGATAATGGAGTTTTATATACAAGATGGAAATCGAAGCCACTTAGAGAATGTGATATGGAGTTTTATATACAAGATGGAAATTGAAGCCACTTGGAGAATGCAATATTTTATGTTCATGGGTATAGGTCTATATGTTAATGAATTTTTCTTCAAGAGCATAAGGCAATTAGTGTATTTTTTATTATTATTTTCAGTATGTCAAAAGGTTGTATATTTTTTTTAATTTTTTAAAAATATGTGACAAGAGTGTATGCCAAAAGCTTGCATTTTTTTAATTGTATTTTTAAAATCTTTATAAAGTATGCCAAAAAATAAATTGTATGTTTTTTATTGCTTTGTAAAGTATGTAAACAATTTTAATTATTTTTAGGTATTAATTAGTTTAAAGAATCCAATAATAATTTGAGTTTTTAATCCTACAAACATAAATATGAATATTAAACTTCATATGTCATACATCTCTATTCATTCCAATGTTGTTATTAAGGTTTGAGGGAGGAAATGAGGGGTTGGAGCAGAGGGTGGAGAAGGTGTGGAAGGGAGAGGGGTGGAGGAAGAGGAGGAGGAAAGGAGAAGGGGACAGGGGAGGGAGAGAGGGTGGGGGAGGGAGAAGGGGGAGGGAGAGAGGGTTGAGGANAGTGATAAGGAGGAGGGAGAGAGGGTGGGGGAGGGAGAGGGAGGAGTAGGGAAAGAGGTAGAGGAGGAGGAGGAGTTAGGGAGGGTGTGGCAGAGAGGAGGAGGTGGAGTGATGGAGGGTGTGGGAGAAACTAGGGAGAGAGGAGGCAGAGGTTGGAGAAGGTGTGGAAGGGAGAGGGGTGGAGGAAGAGGAGGAGGAGGAGGGAGGGAGGGTGTGGCAGAGAGGAGGAGGTGGAGTGATGGAGGGTGTGGGGAAAATGAGGAGGAAGAGGGAGGGTAGAGGGGATACAGAGGAGGGTTGAGGTGGAGGAGGGAGAGAGGAGGAGAAGAGAGGGAGGAGGAAAGGAGTTGGGATGGGAGGAGGAGAAGGAGAGTGAGGACGTGTAGGGGGAAGTGGAGGAGAAGGGAGGGAGGAGGAGGAAAGAGGAGAAATGGATGGAGGGAGGGAGGGAGGGAAGGGGAGAGAGGAGGAGGTTGGAGGTGAGAAAAGAAGGGGTGGAGGAGGGAGAGAGGTGGTGGGGAGAGGAGGTGGAGGAGTGGAAGGGAGAGGAGTGGTAGAAGAGGAGGAGGAAAGGAGAGAGGGAGGGAGGAGGGAGAGAAGGAAGTGGAGAGAGGAGGGTTTTGCAGGGGGGGAGAGGGAGGAGAAAGGAGGAAGGAGGAAGGAGGAAGGGGCTGGAGGGAGGAGGAGGAAAATGGTGGAGAAGATGTTGAAGGGAGAGTAGTGGAGGAATCTAGAGGGGGAGGGAGAGAGGGAGGGGGAGAGAGGAGGATGTGGGAGAAGGGAGGTGGTGGAGGAGGGAGAGAGGAAGAGGTGGAGGGAGGGTCAAGGGGAGAGTGTTTAGGGTATGCATGGAACGCAAAAAAATGAATGATTGTTGAATAATTCATGCAGAGTAACCTTGGGGAAAGACCTAACGACATTCTTTGGAGGTTATTTTTGGATTCTTCATTCTGCGAGAGATTTGTCTTTGAGATGAGAATTTAACCATAACATGTCATTTCTCTGTTTTTGGTTGTTAAATGATGAGCTCTGGAAATCTCTGTTTTACTTATAGCATCATCTTCTTTAGAAGGTTTGTAGATATAGTAGTACTTTATGCACGTTCTTGTGCATGCTCGGGTGTGTAAGACTAGAAATTTTCTATAAAAAAATCGATGTTTTCATATGAAAAAACTAAATCTGATAATGTATTTTTTTATTTCATGTTTGTGCTTCTATAGTATAAGATCTTGCAATTTTCTTGGTTCTTTCTAAGCTCTCTAGCTGGTGTGATGATATTGATTTAATTGGAGGGGCAATAAATTAATAGCATAGCACTGATTATTTGGGTTACTGTTTTGTTTGTGCATTTATAGCATAAGATCTTGCAATTTTATCGGTGCTTTTTAAGCTCTCTAGCTGGTGTGATGATATTGATTTAATTTTATGGTTTCATCCCTTCAAATTAAATTTTCTAAATAGATGTCTCAAACATATTGTTAATATGCATGGAGCACTTTGACCTATGAATTTATCAATAACATCATGGGTACTAATCAAGTCTATGGGCAATACTTGAATCTATGGGCACAGTTATGTAGCTGGACTTTTTGATGTATTTGCAGACCTGAATGGTCTTAAATTGAGTAGTGCTTAGTTGGATGCTAAGGAGATAGTATCATGTTTTTTTTCTTCATACTTTTGTTTCAAGGGTCGTTCTTCTCTATTTGTATGACCTTTTGATACCATGTATATCACTTTCATTGTTGAAACTTGAAATCACTCATATTTGTTGATTTCTATCTAAAGAGATATATACTGTTTTAAATTACTTTTCTATTTTTTCTTCTTATTTTAATTAGTACAACTCTTTGTTCATTATTAGTGTGTTTTTTCTTGTTTCTTGTTCCTTTTTTATTTGAAGCGGTGGTCTATTTTACACTTTTCTTGTGTAATTTTGTGCGTGAAAATATGTTGGTAGTTAATTTGAAATCCTTATTCTACCAACAAATATATGGTAAAAGATTGATCATCATTTCAATTAACATTATGGTTTTCCCTGATTTTGTTTTCAAACCATGTGTGTGCAGTTATGGGTGTTTATTTTGCTGAAAAAATAAATTACTATCTTGGACAGAATTGGCCCGAAGTTTGCTACACATGACTACTTTGACAAGCATGGAATTTTTCTATCAAATTTGTGGTCTAGTCCTCTCCTAATCATTTCAACAATAATCTTGGTATGTTTTATGAAATGTATGGGCATAACAAGTCTTAAGAAATGCTAAATCAAGTGCTCTTTTTCCAAGCATCCATATTTGAAGGTCATGACAAAGATTGAATCATTTTGTTGTTTTACATACTAATACACTAATTACATTATCTCATCTCATTGTAAAGTGGAAAAGGGTAGAAATAAGACACCCAGCACGTGTGGCACACGAAAAAATGAATGATTATTGAAGAATTCATGTAGAATAACCTTGGGGAAAGACCTAACAGCATTCTTTGGAGGTTATTTTTTGATTCTTCATTCTGCCAGAGGTTTGTCTTTGAGATGAGAATTTAACCATAACATGTCATTTCTATGTTTCTGGCTGTTAAATAATGAGCTCTGGAAAGCTCTGTTTTACTTATAGTATCATCTTCTTTGGAAGGTTTGTAGCTAGATTATTACTGTATGCACATTCTTGTGCATGCTGGGGTGTGTAAGACTAGAACTTTTCTGTAAAAAATTGATGTTTTCATATGAAAACTTAAATCTGATCATGTATTTTTTGTTTTGATCGATTTGTCTTCGAATTTAAGAGGGAAGAATTTCTAATTTTCCAGCATTAGAAGAGTGGGTCTATAAGTTTTGGATGATATACATCTTGCGAAGTAGTTGTCCAAAAAATTTAGTGTAGTAAGGCATATTTTATTGATTTTGTTTGGCATAATACTACAATAAACATATTGAGAAATATGGACATCAGTTTGTTTGTATGACTTTATATAACTCATACGGTTACTAAGAAGGAGGGTTTCAAGAGAGTGGGTTGACAACTTGTTTTTTACTAGTGTTTGATTTAAAAGCAAAGTTGTTGTTTTAACTACTATATTATGATCTTTAGGTCATTAGAAGTACTCGTCTTTGGAATTTAATGCTTGTATATATATTATCAGTTGAAATGTTTAAATTTGGATTTCCTTTGAGTGATGCACCAAGGAAACAGACAAGGGGGGGGTTAAGGCTGATTTTAATAATTGTCACAATGCTTTATCTGTCATCTTGGGTGATATGCATTAGTATCAATGCTGACAAGTAACATTTCACTCTTCCAATGATGTGGATTTTTCTTGAAACTAGTCACTTTGTGCTGTTAGGAAAGTATATGAATACAATCTCTTGCAAGAAAATGAAAATCCACTCAATGGAACCCAAGATAATCACTTTCTGCAAGAATCCACGACTGAACAAACATTTTCTATGACATCTGAGAAGAAAGAAAACTTGACGAATACCCAAGTTGGAGGGTTATGCCTTATGATATAAGGTATAGCTTATTGTTGTTTTTTACAATACCAATAAACATTTACATCCCACCCTCGTTGAAAATATTTACCTGTGGCAACCTCTGAAAATATTTTTTTTTAATTATACAATGCCCCGTCGCATTTTCGAAGACTGGTGGCCATGTCTGACTAGATTTCCAAAGATCCGACAAGAGCAATCGTCGGACCACCGATGAGAACTCGTCACAAATTCGACCCCATCCCGTCTATTTTTCGACGACCTATGGCCTGGTCCAACGAGGTGAGTCCGCCATAGCTCCGAGAAGTCAGACCATCAGACAACCAATGAGCAAGTATAAAAAATTCGACAAACCATTCCTCTAATTTGATGGCATAATCTAGAATTTTTAGAGAAGAACTGTTTGACATTTGACAAGGAGAATTCGTATTTTCAACGAGGATAAGTCATATTTTCGACAAGGAGACGTCGAACATTTGACAACTTAGTGGTGAAATCTTTTGTCTTAGTACGTTGAAAAATCAACAAGTATTGGCTTGCCATTGAATATCTGATGTTATGCCACTGACGACAATAAAATTTGAGGTTGTCGAATAACCGACTTGTATTGTCGAATTTCAGACATGGCAGCCGTCATATTTTGGGCTCAAATTCTGTTGTGGTTTATAAATTGATTAATAGGGGCAAGGTGGCAATCCTTTTAGAAGGAGGATGGACATGTGTCGTTGGTCCAGTCCTCTCCTTAGGACCTGCCACATGTCGTCATATTTAACTTATGTCTAAATACCACCCAATCGGGGGTACTAGTTTGGTATGGTTGGTAGAAATAATGAAGTAACATTTTTTTGAATGAAAAGTAGTAAGAAAAATGAATGAAATATTGTCTACAATCGGTTGATATTCTCATTTGGGTAATGGTCGGAAATATCTTGTCTCACGCTTAAACACTTACAAGAGTGATATTATTGGTACCTTGTGAACATCAATTAAGGCACAAAAAAGGGAAAACATTTCACAAAAAAGATTTGAACTTGAGTGAGGTGGATAAACAACTGCTCATTTTAATGACATAAGATAAGATGTAATTAACATGATTATAAAGGAATCCATTTTACTGATTAAATATTAATTAATTAAAATACCTAATTTTCTTAATAAATGACCTAAATATGTTACATTTTAAGACTTTCTAGAATCACAACACCATAATCTTATCTCAAAGGATTTAAGTAATTGTAATATGGAATGGAGATCTTACTCTATGGGCTACCGGTATATTACATTAAGCCTTCTTACCATGATTAATCTTAAAATATTTTTTGTAATTTTGCAAATTGTATTACAAATTCTATATCAATAAATAATAAAAATATATGCATTATAATTTTATTTAAAATATTAAATATATTATTTATATCTTTTTTTATTAACATGATTTTTAATTGTATTTTTTTAATATTTATAAAGTATGCCAAAAAATAAATTCCATATTTTTTATTGCTTCGTAAAGTATGTAAATAATTTTAATTATTTTTTGGTATTAATTAGTTTAAAGACTCCAATAATAATTTGAGGTTTTAATCCTACAAACATAAATATGAAAATACAACTTCATATGCCATGCATCTCTATTCATTCCAATTTTGTTATTATGGTTGGATGGAGGAAATGAGGGACTGGAGGAGGGAGAGAGGAGGCAAAGGGTGGAGAAGGTGTGGAAGGGAGAGGTTTGGAGGAAGAGGATGAGGAAAGGAGCGGGGGATGGAGGAGGGAGAGAGGGCGTGGGAGGGAGAAGGAGGAGGGATCATGAGGGAGAGACGGTGGGGTAAGGAGGAAGAGGGAGGAAGAGGGAGGGTCAAGGGGAGAGGGAGGTAGAGGAGGAAGAGGAGCGAGGGAGGGAGGCTGTGCAAGAGAGAAGGAGGAGGAGTGATGGAGGGTGTGGGAGAGAGTAGGAGGAGGAAAAGGGAGGGTAGAGGGGAGATGGAGGAGGGACAAGGTGGAGGAGGGAGAGAGGAGGAGAATAGAGGGAGGAGGAAAGGAGAGGGGGTGAGAGGAGAAGGAGAGGGAGGAGGGGGGGGGGGGGGGGGAGGAGAATGGAGGGAGGAGGAGGAGGGAGAGAGGAAGAGGAGGAGGGAGAGAGGAGGAGGAGGAGGGAGAGGGTGGACGAGGGAGATATGAGGTAGAGGGAGGGGGTGGAGGAGGGAGAGAGGAGGAGGAGGAAGAGGGGTGGAAGAAGAGGAGGAGGAAAGGAGTGAGGGAGGGAGGAGGGAGAGAGGAGGAGGTTGGAGGGGGGAAGAGGGAGGAGAAGGGAGGTGGTGGGGGAGGGAGAGAGGTGGAGATGAAGCTATTTTCTTAAAATCAAGAGGTTGTTTTAGCAATTGCACTTATGAAGTTGTTTACATGAAAAAAATTGAACCACACTTTAAGTGTTACCTTTTAGAAGTGATTCAAATGAGATTACGACATACAAAACATGTATGTTGTAATACCATATACGGTTTTATTTGGTCAAACTATCTCCATAAAAAATAGGAGGTTGTTTTCATTTGGTCAAACTATACCAGTGTCATATTAGGAAGTTATTTCAATTTATTTGTTTATAACATGGATATATAAGTCCTAATCAATTAAATTTTTCCACCTCTTAACCAATTTCCATTGATATCACCTATGCGATTGATGGGTGGCCATCATTTATTTACAATGATTTTCCACCGTGCTTGTACTATGGAAACACATCCATTACTTAACCAATGACTATTGGTATGAAATTTTGGTATATGAAATAAACTTTCTTCTTGGTATGGAATTATATATTTAAAATCAACTTTGACTCCACCAATATTCTATTCATTCGTAAATACATGTCATTTCATAGGACAATATGTTTCCAATTCTTTGATTAACCAATGTTATGTTCATTTCTAAACATGACATAGAATTGTATGTTTCAAACTAGTATTTTTTTTATTCTTAACTAAATTTAATTTCAAAAAGTCATAAATTAGTTTTGAAAATCCATATTCTTAGCATCTTGAAATCAGTTCAAGTACCCATTCGTTCAAATATTTTACAATGACAATTAAACATCTAAAACTATGACAATCCCACAAAGTCTAGACTAATAACAAAATAATTACATATAAATAAATTAAAGTTTAATCCATAATTTAAAAAGTTCCAAGAGATGGATTTTATGACTGGGCCTGGCCCTTTCTAAATTGATTTACATATTTCTGGCATTTCGTGTATTCACTCATTTACAAGTATTTCTGCTTCTGGAATTTCTGGCATTTCCACAACTTTTCCTCTTTCCATGGCCATGGAAATTCTGATTGGTCTCTTTTCATTTCATTTACACTGATGTTTATGGTTTTATTTTGTTTTGTGATTTCTAGATGGATCAAATCAAGGTGTATGTGATGTGGATTATGCAATGGTTTTATTGTTTCATTTGATGCCCCATATTCCCATCAGAGATAGAAACCTATGCATTCATTCAACAGCAGCAACACTATATGCTCTGCTCTGGTTTGCAATATGTAAATTCTCTACCATATGGATTTGATCGATTTGCTCTGCTCAATGCTCTACCATATGGATTTGTAAATGCTGTCAAGTAATGCTTTCTCTTCCATATGGATTTGAATGCTCTGCTCTGCTCCGTGATATGTAAATGTTGTCAAGTAATGCTGATGGTTTATATTGATGCTTATGGTTTTCTTTAGTTTCGTTATTTATAGATGGATCGGATCAATGTGTATCATATCAATGATTTTATTGTTTCATTTGATACAACAGAACTATGCATTCATTCAACAACAACATCATTGTCTGCCCATCAGAGATAGAAACCTATGCATTCATTCAATAACAGTAGCACTATCTACTCTACTCTGCCATACGAGAGAAGATCTTATTGCTCTGCTCTGCTTTGCCATATGTAAATGCTATCAAGTAATGCAGTATTTTTAATTCATTTCTTTTAAGATTGCCTTCAATTTCTACGGTAGGATAATTCCATGCGGATTCTTTTTTGATAGATATTGACGGTATAAATTCTTGAAATGTGCATGTGGGTCTACACTTATCAGTTACAATCATTGCACATATTTGTTGGGCATAGAAGGATTATAGAGCCAGGCTGCAGCAAACATCAGTTAATAATTAGAATGGCTATTTTTATGTGGATTTTTTAGATAGATATTCACCTCTAAATACTTGAAATGTGCAGGTGGGTCTAAGTTGATCAGTTACAATCATTGCACATATTTGTTGGGCATGGAAGGATTATACAGGAATTTCCAAAGCTATATACTCGTTTTGGAGGTCAGCTCAGTTGGACAATCATTAATCATTAACAAAATTCTGCAGGGAAACCTGCAAAATGTACGCCAAGGGTAAGGGTATCTAGTCTCACTAACTATTACTTTAATGTTTAAATTACATATTATATATTGATATTTCCATATTACAGACTGATATTTTACTAAATGGGATACATTTTTTTAGACATGATTATTTCTTTTCCCACGTGTATAATATGTATTACTATTGTGCTTTGCAACTTCTGATAAGTCTTTTTGAGATTTTCCATCTAATATGTCCTCTCAGCATTAAATGGCACCTTCTATCTGGGTTTTTGGTTCAATTATTTGATGCATCAACATATTTTATAAAACTCCTTCCTGCTTTTTATGCATCAAATTCTAATTATATAGTTATTGGACTAGTACAATACTTATTCAACATGTTTAGGTAGTATATTGCTATATTTTCATTAGGTTTTTACATTCTATGTTGGTTAGTCTAGGTTAATATAGATGACTTGTAATCTACTATTTTTGTATTATACATATATTTTATTACGAAAAGAGAAACACACTCTCACATACTATGGTCATTCTGTCTACATACCTAGCATGGCCAAAGACACAGCAACACACCTAGACAAATTTATATCAGTTGTTTGAGATTCATTGTTCAATAAGAGATGTTTTCTTCGATCAAAACTCAATTTCATGAATCATGATATGGATTTTTATATACAAGCATGCCACATAATGTGATCTTTCTTTTTTTTAAACATTTATTCAATAAGAGATGTTTGTTTCAGTAAAAACTAGGTTTCATAAATAGTGATAATAGAATTTAATATAAAAGGATGCCAGAGATAAGCGTTGCTCACATTAATGGAAATTGAAGCCAGTTGGAGAATGCAATATTCTATGTTCATGGGTATAGGTCTATATGTTAATGATTTTTTCTTCAAGAGCATAAGGCAGTTAGTGTATTTTTTTTATTATTTTCAGCATGTCAAAAGGTTGTATATTTTTTTTATTTTTTTTAAATATGTGACAAGAGTGTATGCCACAAGCTTACATTTTTTTAATTGTATTTTTTAAATTCTTTATAAAGTATGCCAAAAAATAAATTGTATATTTTGTATTGCTTTGTAAAGTATGTAAATAGTTTTAATTATTTTTGGGTGTTAATTAGTTTAAATACTCCAATAATAATTTGAGCTTTTAATCCTACAAACATAAATATGAAAATACAACTTCAAATGTCATACATCTATTCATTCCAATTTTTTTATTGAGGTTGGAGGGAGGGAGTGACGAGGTGGAGGAGGGAGAGAGAAGGGAGGGAGGGGGTGGAGGAGGGAGAGAGGAGGTAGAGCGTGGAGAAGGTGTGGAAGGTAGAGGGGTGGAGGAAAGGAGCGCGTGAGAGTGGAGGGGGAGAGGGAGGGG
>LPNX010259503.1:28143-56209 GCA_001517045.1 Pseudotsuga menziesii
GGAAGAGGGGCTGCAAGGGAGGGTGTTGGAGAGAGGAGGAGGAGGAGTGATGGAGGGTGTGGGAGAGAGTAGGAGGATGCAGAGCAAGGGTAGAGGGGAGATGGAGTAGCGACGACGAGGTGGAGGAGGGAGAGAGGAGGAGGAGGCAGAGTGGAGGAGAGAGGGAGGAGAAGGGAGGGAGGAAGAGGGGGAGCAAGGGAGGGTGTGGGAGAGAGGAGGAGGAGGCAGAGTGGAGGAGAGAGGGAGGAGAAGGGAGGGAGGAAGAGGGGGAGCAAGGGAGGGTGTGGGAGAGAGGAGGAGGAGGCAGAGTGGAGGAGAGAGGGAGGAGAAGGGAGGGAGGAAGAGGGGGAGCAAGGGAGGGTGTGGGAGAGAGGAGGAGGAGGCAGAGTGGAGGAGAGAGGGAGGAGAAGGGAGGGGGTGGAGGAGGAGAGAGGAGGAGGGGGAGGTAGAGGGAGGAGAGGGGGTTCAATGGAGGAGGGAGAGAGGAGGAGGTAGAGTTAAAGGGAGAGAGGTGGAGGATTCGAAGGGAGAGCGGTGGCAGAAGAGGAGGAGGAGAGGGGCGAGGGAGGGAGGAGGGAGAGAGGGCAGGGGGAGAGGAGGAGGTTGGAGGGGAGAAGAGGGAGGAGAAGGGAGGTGGTGTAGGAGGGAGAGAGAAGGGAGGGAGGAGGTGGAGATTCAAGGAGGAGGAGGTAGAGGGTGGAGAGGGTGTGGAAGGAGAGGGCTCTAAACCCTTACTACATTTGGTGGGCCCCTACCCATTCATAGAGAAATTCTTTCTCTTCATAATGGTAGAGTCTTTGAAATATAGGGCCCTATATTAATCCATCAAGTCAATTTCATTTGCTAAGATGAAAAAATTCAACTCATATAGGTTTGCATGGAGATCTTTAGTTCCAAAGTTGGCAATAGGGATCTCTTAGTTCAAGTCGTTATTTCCTGAGGAAGATAAATATCGATCGTTGGGTGAGAGCCAATATCATTGAATAACATATTTATAACAAAATGAATACAAGGAAGCATTGGCTTCACTCACTTTTCTCAATATTACAGTATCATGAATTTTACGCTTCTTGGCTTGGTGCTTGTTGGTTGCAGCTGGGATTGTGTTTCTTAAAGTATCTTACTAAATGGTGGAAGAGAATACATGATCACAACAACGAGCATGAACAATCTCTTGGATTAGTTTTCCTTTCATTGAAAACAATAATATTTTGAGTTGAAAGGTGTATTTAGATATTGAAAGAATCCTTTGAAATTGTATTTGTAACCTACTTTAAATGCGTGATTAGTTTCTTGAATAATGATTAACGATTTCTTGTACAGTGTTTGTGGAAGCACATATTTGAAAAAATGACCCCAAAGAAGGAAGCATGTCTAAAATAAAGAAGCTAAAAAACCTTCCAAACATGAATCTAATCAATCTTTCAATCACACATCTCCCAACATTGGCATTCCATTTGATTAGACATTTTACAATGTTTTCAAAACATATCAGTGAGCACATCCATCACCAGAATTTCCTTTTGACACACTTTTGAAGGAAACAATCGATTCCATCCATATGAACTACAAGGCACAACTGACTCGGGTACACATAATTGAAACCTGACCATAGGTTGTTTTCCCCTATTTAGATCTGGTGTAGTGGTTCATTAAAAGGGAAAACACCAAGGAAATGAACATATATTTGGATAATTGGACAAGGATTGAATAATATGCCCTACCCACTCTCAAGACCATTTACAAGATTCCATCCCCTCAGATAATGTTGGACACATAATTTTTGTAAGGATTTTCCTACAAGCATGACCTAGTGAAAGTAATAAAGAGCTGGTGGGAAGATGGAACATTTCGAAAATACCCATGAATTCTTTATTCAACCTCTCCCTATCCAACCTCTAACTTGCAAGATCCTGTGAGGAATGTGGTCATGCTGGCAATCATTTTATATGGAAGAAAGGACTATTAAATATGATTAATTATAATATATAAAATCATAATTCTTATTAATTTTGAACTTATTTAAGTTGAAATTAATTTAAATTTAATACACAAACTGTTAAATTATAATATTAAATTCTAAATTGAAATTTAATTATGAATTTAAATTTAATTCTAAATTTAATTTCAATTATGAGTTTAAATTTTATCTACATAATTTAATTTAATTTAAATTTATTTTAAAGAATGACTAAATTATATATTTACATATATATATATATATATTTTTGTAAAGAGGAATCGGCAACTGGCAGGTTTCGTACTCGCCTGACATGGGGTCAATTCCCGTCACTACCACTATAACCCCTGAGAAGCCTACCTGACCCCCTCCCGGCACAGCACGGGTGGCCGCCTTTTTGCATGGGGGGATTTGAACCTCCGACCTGCTTAACAACCTCAACGCCTTAACAAACATAGAGTTGGCCAACAATCCAAACCCCTTGGGGGTATATATTTACATATATTAAATTAAAAACCAAAACTAATAATATTGGAAAAAGAACACTATAAATAAATAATATAACGTAATATCCATCTCATATTATTTTTATTAAAAGATATTTGTGATATAATTTGGAATTTGAAAGCCGTGACAAAACTTTGTGATATAAAATTATTTGGGAAAGAAGTTATTGTTAATCCCTGAGATCTACTCGAAGTAGCATTAGTCACAATATTTAGGGATAAGATGTTGAGGGGTGTTGATTTCCTGATCTACCAAAACCTCCCTTTTTCATTGGAAGGAAAACTGTAATTGGGTGGCTAGGCACATTTCTTTCCAGCCACCCAATTCTCACTGGTGAGCAATCCACAACTATGCTAACATTCACAGTTGCTCGTGACTTCTGCCACCATGAAATATGTTCTCACCATACATGAATCTAATTGCAAGTCATTCACTGAACACAATGCTTGCTCGTTTTTCCCTGAAAGACGAATTGCATTCAAACGCCACAAAATTCATATTCGAACATGGTACAGTAGGTGTTGTTTGACATAATATTTGAACACAGTAGAATAGATGTTAACCTAATACAAAAATATATATATATCCTAGTACTTTGTGTCATAGCGGAAGAGAAACAAAAATAACTTAAACTCAAAAATGAGTTTCATTGATCTAATTCTTACCCTTGTGGAGTTGAGCAGTTAACGACGGAGCAGTGAATTGTATTTGTGGGATACCAATTGAAGCTGAAGATGACAATATTTTTTTCAATTGAAGTCAAAGGTGAAGCTGACACTGTTTCGGTGCTCCACGCTCTTGTAGATGTCATTGCACCCACAAAGATTATTGAGATATTTACTGTACAAATCCATATTGCAAGTCTTAATGTTTTTTATTAGGCATAATAGATTAAAGGTTAAGAGTGATCAAAATTGATCGAAAGGCTAGATAACCTGTATTGTGATCCCACAACCAGTCTCCTCCTTGAGATTATCTGCATTGATTGAACACGGAATCAATTCTTTCACTTGTCAAATAGGTTTATTTAGGTGGAACGGAAAGATCAACTTTCTTGCGGTGCAATTGAAGAGTTCATGTTTTCATAATAGCATCAATGCAACAACCTAAAGGAGACATACTCTTCATGCTGTGATATACATTTCCTAACCTTTCATGCATGAAACAAACACAAAGAGAGTCAACTGAAGCACCTATGAATGAGCTAGAGGAAACCTCACATAACACGACACTACATAACAGAGCATTGATAGACCAAAATCATGTAAAAGTTATCCATGTACAAATATTTTGCAAATATTTTAAAAAAGATAACAAGAAGATGTTATGTTATTATATAATAAATATTTGATAACCAATTCCAAATTATTCCAAATCAAAGAGTGAAAGTACAATAATTTCCCACAAAAGTAGATTCATGGCATTGCTTGATAAAAACATAGATAAGCTTCTCAACACAAAATAGATAAATTGATTACCCAACAAGACTTATTAGCACACGATTTTCACAAAATAGAGAATTTGATTACTCTCATAGACTTTTTAGCATGAGATTGTAATAAAATAGATCACTAGGTGATAATATTTTAATAAAAAAATATTGACGGTAGAGTATGATTTTGACTTTAGATAAAGATCCCTCTGCATCAACGCTATTCAACAGTGCATGACAGACTTGTGAGGCATATATGATTTTTTTTTTATAGAAATTCCTTTGAAAAGCATGTTAAGTGTGCAGTTGCAAATGTCGAAAAAGAACAACATATCACTCAATAATAAATTGAACAAGATAATGATGTCCGCAAATCTTTCCAAAGGATTCAAGTCCCTAGAATGGCACATTTATTATCCATTTTGATTCTAACACATTGGAATTTAGTTCTTGAACAACATACTTATGATAAAATTACAACGTAATTTAGTTTCAAAGAAGGGAATTGTTTTCAACATTATCTCCACATATTGTACCCCACGATCTTCATTTTAACCACAACATGCATTATTCTGGAAGATTTTGGTTGATCGAGTACCAATCTATCATTTAGTTATTCCAACATAGAAAATATAACATAATATCGATGATAATAAAAATAAAAGAAATAAATATACAAAAGGGAAATTGATAGGTGATATCGACTGGTAGTGTATAGTCATTCTCCGTGATGATTCAACTCCCAGTCCCAGTATTGGCACATATTTTAAAACACATAAAAAAAATCCGCTAAACAAAATCAAAATGATTACCTTCCATGGCCGATGCATATGTGACTACATTAAAATATTTAAAACCGATCCATCCTCCAGGAAAAGGTTCATTCTAAGACTGAATTTATTTACTGCAAGCACAATATTTGTTAAGTTTCCATAGCCAAAGAAACCGATTTTATGGATCCTGGCTCCCACACCCTTCATTAAATTAACGAGTATATGTGTGTCAGTTGAAAGATGTGTTTATTAATTCAACCAATCATGCAACAATGAAACGATAATGGTTTTGGGGAGAGTTACAGAGAGACAACCTTCCCATGATTTCCACGTGGTTCCTTCTTTGTTGATTGCAAACATGTGGCATATTGTATGGGAAAGAGTAACAGTGAACCAACAAATCGCCAGCAAATCACGAGGACACTCGTGTGCAAATTATAAAGACACCCATGAAAATCAGATTGGTGGAAGGGACGATGAAACAGGTATAGTAATTTTCAAAACGCACCTCCATAGAAAAAATTCCTATCCGCGTAAATAATAATTATTATTATTATTAGTTTTTTTATAAACTATATAAATAGTTTAGTATATAGTTTTTTTTGTAATTTTATATATATTAAAATAAATATTATAATAATAATAATTACTAAATAATAATATTATTATTATATTTTATTTATTTTATTTGAAAAAATGATGGAACATTTTTTTAGGGTTGAATGGGAAGGTTGCATGAATGCTTAAGCAAATAACAGAGAGTGCGCATGTGAAGAGAAGCGAGAAAATGATGGGTGACTGTGAAGGGATGTGTGTAGAGAAAGGTCAAGGGAGTGTATGGGAAGCACACAGGGAGAGTGCAGCAATGAGGAGTGGTGGGAGCAAGAAACTATGTGGGGGAATGTGTATTGGATGGTGGAGGAACATTCGTGTAGGAGGTCGAGAGGAGAGGAGTGATGTGAGTGGAAGGAGTGAGTGTAGCAATGGGGGATGTATCAAGTGCAGGTTGGGAAAAAGGATGGATGGAAGGAGAGGTGATATGATCCGAGGGAATGAGATGAGTGAATGCGTAGGTTGGAGAGGTGGAGGACAAGAAGAATGTCAAGGGATGAGGATTGGGAATGAAGCAATGAGCGAGAAGGTGGGAAGGCTTGAGTAGAGCATTGTAGTGGATGGCAGGCAAAGTGAAGAGAGCAGCGTGAGGAGGGATGGATGCATACTTTAATGGTGCGCGGGTCATGGGTGTATGGGCAATGTGAAGTAAGTGAAGAGAGATCTGGGAGTGTGGGATGGGGATGGAATGGGCTGTTGGAAGGTGGAATGAACTTGGGAACGCAAGAGGGAGGAACGCAGGCTTGGTGAGGGTGTGTGAGTAGCATGAAGGGAAAATGGTGTGCCTGAGGTGGAGTGAAGGTGCATTGAGAGAGAATCGAGAGATGGAGTGTTTAAGGAGAATGAGGGGGTAGGAAATGGGATGCAATGAGTGGAGAGATATTAAAACTTAAACTTAAAACTTCAAAATATTAACTACTAATCAAATTTATACATTTTGTTTTGAAAAAAAATATAATATATACATTTTAAAAATTTATATCTCTAAAATTTATATATTTAAACATTATTAATTAACATATAACGATATTACAAATATATTCAATAAACAAAACAAAATTGGAATGAATAGATATGTAACACATACATTTTCTTTTGAAAAAAATATCATATATACATTTAAAAATATATATATCTCTAATATTTATATATTTAAACATTAGTAATAAAACATATAACTATATTACCTATATAGTAAATACAAAGAATTGGAATGAATATAGATGTATGACATATGAAGTTGTATTTTCATCTTTATGTTTGTAAGATTAAAACTTCAAATTATTATTGGAGTCTTTAAAATAATTAATAACAAAAAATAAAACTTTTTACATACTTTACAAACCAATAAAAAATATACCAAAGAATTAAAAAAAATACAAGTTTTTTTTACCTACACTCTTCACGTATTTTACAAAAAATTAAAAAAATATACAACCTTTTGACATGCTGAAAATAATAATAAAAAACATACGAGTTTCCTTAATGTAAAAGTATTAAGCCCCATTATCTTGAAGAAAAATTCATTAACATATATACGTATACCCATGAATAGAAAGTATCTCATTCTCCAACTAACTTCCATTTCTATTCATGTGAGCAACACTTATCTCTGCCATCCTCTTATATAAAATTCCATTACCAGGATTCATTGATTTAAATGAGGTGATACACTCACCTACAAGGAACTACCTGCTACTATATCAAATGAAAATGCGACAAAATTTAAATATTGATTTTCAAATTGGTTTTGGTTTTGAATTAAATGATTATGATGACACTACCATTGGACTAGTTGATGATGAAAGACGAGAAGACCCAATGAGAAGCAACTTCATTTATATTTTATTATCTTATTTTATTTAGATTACGAATAATCTCTATAAATATATTAAATTCTAAAAAAATATTCAGAAAATACAACATATACTTTTAGAAGAGTTTTTTTTTTGCAAAATGTTCATTTCAATAATTGTGTTATTTATCTTCAACAAAATTCCCATTTTAATAATTTTCCAATGGTAGGGACTTTACTGCTCACAACCCTTTTTATTATCTACATTTCTACTACATACATTTGTAAGTGGTTTTTTATTGTCATTAGCAATCATGGACTATTTGTTGGCATTATCAATGTGTGAATTTCATAACCCTAGCCTAAATTTTCCATTAATTCCATGTTAAATACCCAGGTGCATGACTTTTCCTTGAACTACATCCATACTTTTTGAATATCCTTATGAAATTTCAACCATCAATCCTTTTTAGAATTCCAATTGCTTTACCATCTCAACAAATTCATCATTAGAAATCCATATGACTCCATCAAGTATGTCTTCATCCAAATTATATGGAACAAAACATGCACCAATTTCTTGAATTTTGAGAGGTTCTAGCCTTCCACTCGACGCTATGTTATTCTTGGTTATATCCATGCCACTAATATTCTTGTATGAATTTTTCCGTTCAAATATCAACTAACACCTATAATTGTTACTCCAGTTCCTGTTCTGGTGATTAGTATGTTAACATTCCCTCTATGGTTTCCACTCTATAAACACCAGCATTATGGTCAAGAAAATGTTTCTAAAGATTTTTTTGAACTTTTACACTAGTGCATAAGGTGACCTTCAAATGATCGCCAATATTCAAGTCCATTAAGTTCTCAATCAATTTCCTTGATAATCAATTTGTAGGATATCCAACTCGCTTCTTCTCTAAGGTCATTCCAATATGACCATTCCTTCATTGTAAATTCTCCAATTCAGCATCCAACCGATCTTCATAATAAACAAGTGCAGCTGCTACTCATCACTTCATCTCAAAATTAGTTCCTCTGTAGTATTTATTCATGACACTTGATAACGTATAAGGATTCTTTTAGCATCTGCACTTGGGAGCTTCAACTTGATAGTTGGCAGGTCTACGTATCTTACTTTGACACTTGAATTACATCTTAATTTGTACCTTCACAATTGGTCACTGCACTATATGACATATGACAAGTAGCACATAGGAATTTAGTAGGATCTTCCTTAGGAGTTGTGAGTGTTTATACATCTCAAATACTTTTCTTGTCTCCTTTCACTAGAATTAAGCTATAAAACTTTGTTGGTTTAGTGCTTATATAACACTTGGGAGAACTGTTATAGTTGCGCCAAGTTCCATGTCACATGGTAACTCCTTTAGTGCCATCAAGCATATGTTTACCCAACATACTTGTCACCATTTGTCTTTGAATGCATGAAGTATTTTGTTTACATCATGGGAATTATCCCACATGAATGGAGTTTTAAACATAGGTATATGTGTATTGAACCAACATGTTGATCATACCACATTCAGACTTCCCCCCTTGGCATTTAGTGTGAGTGCTTTGAAAAATGGAGGAAGGACTCTTGAGCTCGGATTCTGGCTTGGAGGTATGGGCTTGGAGATAAACTCCCAAATGAAGTTTTACAAAAATGACAAAACCAAAGATATGAAAATTATGGATTTAAAATAAAGCTTGGGTTTGACATATAGAGTGTCATTTTTCATTCGACTTGTGGAGAAATAAAAAAATGGTGAAGGATGATGTCCAAACCATATATTTTTGGTTTGACATACATTTGTTTGTCTCATAAATGAAACCTGGCCCAATTTTATTTTTACCAAACATTTCAAAGAGCAAATAATAAAATAAATGATGGCAGATGCAAATTAAAAAATAGTAATGAAAACCCATTTATTTTCTACTAATATCATGACATATGAATTAGACCTTCAATTTAGACCTTGGATTTTGGGTCGGGTAAAATATCGCCACTCACTTGTTTTATATTAAATATAAAATCATAATAACAATCTTTAAAAAAGATTTTATATTTAAAATAAAATAATCTATTCTTTAATTTAAGTGAGATTAGGTAAAACTTAAAAAGGAAACTATTGAAACTTTAAATGGAGAGGCGAAAAATAAGTGAGACTTTGAATTTTGAAAACTAAAGACATAATGATACTTACCAGGCTAATATTTGGTAGTGGCGTGATTTGACAAACTTTGAGCAAATATTTGAGGCTTGGAAAAAATTCAGCGAAATTGACACAAACCTAACGAAAGTTCAACACAATTAATGGAATTAATTTGGATTTGATGGGAAGATAACCAAATACTAGAAAAACATCGAAGCCAATGCAAAATTAGAATGTAGGATGCCAATATTCAAGTCGCAGGTCCATTACAAGTATACAAATTTTTTCTTCCAGAATTTCCCATGGTGAACACTTTTTGAAAATCCGTTGATTTTGTTGCTTGACATTAAAAATTTTGATGAGGAAGAATCTAATACAAAGATATAGCTATAGTTGGGGATGGATCCTTCCCTGCGATGCCACAAGAACCTACAAACCAAGTTCCTTTCTTTTCCATATGTGCAACCTCTCTCACTGCAACTCATTTTGCTCATATGGAGAAAAACACTCTTCAAGATGAAACCAATGACATAATACAAACAAAGATTTCTTGAAACTGAAAACTTAAAATAGAAGTACCATTCTCCACTGTGTTTTTTTCATTTCATTCTTGCAAACTATACCCCATTTTGATGCATGTAGATCACTTCTGCTCCTTATTGAAAACTAGAAATACTGGCACACTAAAAAACATACTGCAACAAACTTAAATTGGAGCTAAATGCTTGCATGGAAAGATTATTTATATACAACGCCTAATATAACCGGCTCAATTATTTAATCAAGTAATATCAGATTGCCAGTGTAACCATGCCAGCAATTGTATCATACACTAAATTTCCTCCATGTCATTAATTTGAAAAATTAAAATTATAGACAATGGCAAATCATTATAAATGGAAGTTCATAGAAATCATGGACAACTATATATTTTTGTTGTTCAAAAGAAATAATCTATTTTTGTGTATTTTCATCTATTCTAATCTATTCTATATTTAAATTTAGTAATAAGTTTAAATTTTATTTAATTTAAATTTAATATAAAGAATGATTAAATTATATATTTACATATATTAAATTAAAAAACAAAACTAATAATATTGGAAAAAGAAAATTATAAATAAACAATATAACATAATACCCATTTCATATTATTTTTATTAAGAGATATTTGTGATATAATTTGGAATTTGAAATCTGTGACAAAACTTTGTGATATAAAATTATTTGGGAAAGTCGTTATTGTTAATCCCTTAGATCTACTCAAAGCAGCATTAGTCACAATATTTAAATATAAGATGTTGAGGGGTGTTGATTTCCCGATGTACCAAAACCTCCATTTTTCCTTAGAAGCAATACTATAATCGGGTGGCTAGGCACATTTCTTTCCAGGCACCCAATTTTCACTAGAGAGAAATCCATGACTATGCTAAAATCCGTAGTTGTTCGTGACTTACGCCACCATGATATATGTTCTCACCATACATGAATCTAATCATAGGTCATTTAGTGAACACTATGCTTTCTTGTTTGGCCCTGAAATCCAAATTGCATTCAAACGCCACAAAATTCATATTCGAACACAGTACAATAGGCATTGTTCGACCTATTATTCGAACACAGTAGAATAGATGTTGACCTAATAAAAAAAATTATATATCCTAGTACTTTGTTTCATAGCTGAAGAGAAACAAAAATAACTTAAACTCGAATATGAATTTCATTGATCTAATTCTTACCCTTGTGGAGTTGAACAGTTAATGACGAAGCAGTGAATTGTATTTGTGGGCCGCCAATTGAAGCTGAAGATGATGGTGTTTTTTCCAATTGAATTTGAAGGTGAAGATGGCATTGTTTCGGTTCTCCACACTCTTGTATATGTTCTTGCACCCACACAGATTATTGAGATATTTACTGTACATATCCATATTAAGAGAAAGTCTTAATGTTTTTTATTAGGCATAATAGATGAAAGGTTAAGAGTGATCAAAATTGATTGAAAGGCCAAGTAACCTATACTGTGAGCCCACAACAAGTCTCTGCCTTGAGATTATGTGCATTGATTGAACACATAATCAATGCTTTCACTTGTCAAACATAGTTTTTTAGGTGGAACGGCAATCTCAACTTTCTTGCATTGCAATTGAAGAGTTCTTGTTTTCATAATAACATCAATGCAAAAACCTAGAGGATAGATACTCTTCATGCTGTGGTATACATTGCCTGAACTTTCATGCGTGAAACAAACACAAAAGAGTCAACTCAAGCACCTATGAAGGAGCCATAGGAAACCTCACATAACACGACACTACATAACAGAGCGTTGATAGAGCAACATCAAGTAAAAGTTATCCATGTACAAATATTTTGCATATATTTTAAAAAATATAATAAGAAGATGTTATATTATTATATAATAAATATTTGATAACCAATTCCGAAATATTCCAAATCAAAGAGTGGAAAGTACAATAATTTCCCACAAAATAGATTCATGGCATTGCTTAATAGAAACATAGATAAGCTTCTCAACACAAAATAGATAAATTGATTACCAAGAAAGAATTATTAGCACGTGATTTTCATTATGTAAAAGCAATAACATATAAAATCAATTATTATGTTTATAAAAATCATGGCAGCAGAAAATGTGTTGCATTGTTTCTATAAACTATTCTAAAATAAATGGTTAATAGTGTATTTTTGTTCAATTTTTTCGTGGGTGTAATTATCATTACACATCATTTCTATTATTAGTCCTTGCTATAGGTAGATATTATCGTTTTCAGATTTTAGAAATGTTTTATTTATTTTAAAGTTTGTTGGAATTTTTTCAAAATCTGATCGGTGCTATACCATAGAGATAAGGCTTGAATAATAGAAATAAGGCTTGAATAATTTGAGAAAAAAAAATAATGAATAGAAACTTGTGAGAAACTAAAATGAAAAGTTTCTAGTTTTTTTTTTTTGCTTTTTGCATTGTTTCATATAGCTTTACAATTTGGATGGGAAGTTTTCATTCATTCACATTTTCCTATAAATTTCATACAACTACATTTAATTTTTAGAAATGTGAAAAGTGAAAAGTTAATGTTTTAGTTATTTTAGTTTCTCTTATATTTTTTCCAAAAACTTATTGGTGCTTTACCATAGAAATAATGCTTAAATAATTGAGAAAAAAACAAAATTAATGAATAGGAACTTCGGATAAACAAAAGTGAAAAGTTTCTAGTTTTTGTTTTTTGGCTTTTTGCATTGTTCCATATTGCTTTACAATTTGGATGGGAAATTTCCATTTTTTGTTCACATTTTTCTATTAATTTCATGCAAGTACATTTAATTTTTAGAAATGTGTAAACTCCAACATTAATGTTTTAGTTATTTTAATTTCTCTTAGATTTTTTTTCAAAATCTTATTGGTGCTATACCATAAAAAGAGTCTTAAATATATTGAGAAAAAAATAAAATTCATGAATAGAAACTTCCGATAAACTAAAGAGGAAAGTTTATAATTTTTTATTTTTATTTTTTTTCATTGTTCAAAATGGATTTACCATTTGGATGGGAAGATTTCATCTTTTTTTTTGTATATAAGTTTGTTCCATATTACTTTTTAATATTTCTATTGTTATTGTATCCATAACTCCAAGGGTGGTGCTCCATGCATAGTGAAAATCCCACACATATGGCCATAGTTAGAAGGATGTGCTCATGATGCCAACCAAAAAGCTAATAAGGTTTAAATGAGATGATACACTCACCTACAAGGTAGTGCCTCCTGCAATATCAAATGAAAATGCCAGAAAATTTAAACATTGATTTTCAAATTGGTTTTGGTTTTGGATTAAATTATTATGATGACGCTATCATTGGATTGGTTGATGATGCAAGTCAAGAATACCCATTGAGAAGCAACTTCATTTATATTTTGTTACCTTATTTCATTTAGATTACTAATAAACTCTATAAATATACTAAATTCTAAAAAAATTATTCATAAAATACAACATATACTTTTAGAAGAGTTTTTTTTTTGCAAAATGTTCATTTCAATAAATGTGTTATTTATCTTCAACAAAATTCCCATTTTAATAATTTTCCAAAGATAGGGACTTTGCTGTGCATAGCCATTGTTATTAACTACATTTCTATTACTTACATTTGTAAGTGGTTTGTTATAGGCATTGGTAATTGGGTTGTTATTGTCATTAGCAATCGTGGAATATTTATTGGAATTATCTATGTGTGAATGTCCTAACCCTAGCCTCAATTTTCCATTAATTCCATGTTAAATGCCCATGTGCATGACTTTGCCTTTAACTACAGCCATACTTTCTAAATATCCTTATGAAATTTCAACCATCAGCCCTTTTCATAATTCCAATTGCTTTACCATCTCAACAAATTCATCATTAGAAATCCATATGATTTCATCAAGTATGTCTTCATCCAAATTATATGGAACAAAACCTGCACCAATGTCTTGAATGTTGAGAGGGTCTAGCCTTCCACTTGAAATTATGTTATTATTGGTTAGCTACATGCCATTAATCTTCTTGTCTGGATTTTTCCTTTCAAATATCAACTAACTCCCATAATTGTTACTACAGTTCCTATTCCGATGATTAATATGTCAACATCGCCTTTGTGGTTTCCACTCTATAAACACTAGCATGGTGGTCAAGAAAACGTTTCTAGATATTTTTTTTGAACTTTTACACTAGTGCATAAGGTGACCTTCAAATCATCACCAATATTCAAGTCCAGTAATTTCTCAATCAATTTCCTTGATAATCAATTTGTAGGATCTCCAAATCGTTTCTTCTCTAAGGTCTTTCCAATATGACCATTCCTTCATTGTAAATTCTCCAATTTAGCATCCAACCGATCTTCATAACAAACAAATGCAGCTGCTACTCAACACCTCATCTCAAAATTAGTTCCTCTGTAATATTTATTCATGACACTCGATAAGGTATAAGCCTTGATTTTAACATCACACTTGGACACTTCAAGTCGACAGTTGATAAGTCTAAGTATTTTCCTTTGACACTTGACTTATGTCTTAGTTTGCACCTTCACGGTTGATCACTAAACTATATGGCATATGATTAGTAGCACATAAGAATTTGGTAGGATATTCCTTGGGTGTTGTGAGTGTTTATCCATCTCAAATTATTTTCTAGTCTCCTTTCAGTAGAATTAAACTATAAAACTTTGTTGTTTAAGTGCTTATATAACACTCAGGAGATCTATTATAGTTGCGCTAAGTTACATGGCCCATGGGAACTCCTTTAGTGCCATCAAGAATAATTTTACCTAACATACTTGTCACCGTTGGTCTTTGAATGCATGATGCATTTTGTTTACATCATGGGAATTATCCCACATGCATGGAGTTTTAAAAATAGGTATATGTGCATTGAACAAACACGTTGATCACACAAGATTCATTGGACTTCCCCACTTGTCATTTAGTGTGAGTGATTTGAAAAATGGTGGCAAGACTCTTGAGCTCAGATTCTGGCTTGGAGGTATGGGCTTGAAGATCAACACCCAAATGAAGTTTTACAAAAAAGAAAAAACCAAAGATGAAAATTATTGATTTAAAATAAACCTTGGGTTTGACATATAGAGTGGTATTTTTATTAGACTTGTGGAGAAATACATAAACGGTGAAGGATGATGTCCAAACCATATATTTTTGGTTTGACATACCTTTGTTTGACTCGTAAACGAAACCTTTCCCAATTTAATTTTTACCAAACATTTCAAAGAGAAAATAATAAATAAATGATGGAAGATGCAAATTAAAAAAAAAAGGTAGTATTTAAACCCTTTTATTTTGTACTAATATCGCGACATATGAATTAGACCTTCAACTTAGACTTTGGAGTTTGGGTTGGGTAAAATATCACCACTCACTTGTTTTATATTAAATATAAAATCATAATAATAATCTTTAAAAAAGATTTTATATTTAAAATAAAAAATATATTCTTTAATTTAAGTGAGATTAGGTAAAACTTAAAAATGAAACTATTGAAACTTTAAATGGAGAGGGGAAAAATAAGTGAGACTTTGAATTTTGAAAAATAAAGACACAATGAGACTTGCCAGGCTAAGATTTGGTAGTGATAGGATTTGACAAATTTTGAGTAAATATTTGAGGCTTGGAAAAAATTTAGCGAAATTGACACAAACGTGACGAAAGGTCAACAAAATTTATGGAATTACTTTGGATTTGATGGGAAGATAACCAAATCCTAGAAAAAAATTGAATCCAATGCAACATTAGAATGTAGGATTTAAATATTAAAGTAGCAGGTCCATTACAAGTATACAAATATTTGCTTCCATAATTTCCCATGGTGAACACTTTTTGAAAATCCATCGATTTTGTTGCTTGACGCTAAAAATTTTGATGAGGCAGAATCTTGTACAAACATCTACTATGGCGGGGGGATGGACCCCTCACTGTGATGCTACGAGAACCTACAAACCAAGTTCCTTTCTTGTCCATCTATGTAACCTCTCCCCCTACAACTCATCCTGCTCATATCGAGAAAAACACTCTTCAAGATGAAACCAACCACATAATACAAACAAAGCTTTCCTGCAACTGAAAAATTAAAATAGAAGTACCATTCTCCACTATGTTTATTTTTCATTTCATTATTTCAAACTGTGCCCCATTTTCATGCATGGAGATCACTTCTGCTCCTTATTGAAAAGTGGAAGTGCTGACACACTAAAAAACATACTGCAATAAACTTAAATTGGATCAAAATGCTTGCATGGAAATATTATTTATAAACAACAACTAATCTAACCAGCTCAAGTATTTAATCAAGTAATATAATATTTCCATTGTAACCATGCCAACAACTGTATCATACACTAAATTTCCTCCAATCCATTAATCCGAAAAAATAAAATTCTAGACAATGGAAAATCATTATAAATGGAAGTTCATAGAAATCATGGACAACTATATAGTTTTGTTGTTCAAAAGAAATAATCTATTTTTTTGTATTTTCATATCCCACTTCTCCATGGATGCTCATTTCAGCTTCTCATTCAAGATTGGAAACTAAGGGATCAATGACATCTACAATCTGTTGGTCATAGTTTGGTGAGAAAGAAATCATGCTCAAATACTCCTCCTGTGACTCGGATTCAAAAATATCATATGTTGGATTACTACTAAGGAGTTCCATTCGTGCTTCCATGAACTGTTCCTTGTCATTGTCAATATAATTATGATGGATAGATTGATATTTAATAGTTTTTGGAACATCAATTGCATCATAACCAAAACTACTAGAAACATTTGGATCAATGAAAAATGCATCCACAATTTTTCCATAATGGAGAATTTCTTCATGTTAATCATCATAACAATATTTAAAAGTGCTACTATGCCAAGAAGAAATATGGAACCTTTTTTTAACCAACAAACTTTCATATTATTTTACAAGTTCCTCTAGAATATTTTGTTATAAACAACTAAATATATATTTTCCATAAAAAATGTTATAAGGATTGAAATAAGAAGACATAGCTAAAGGAAAGACCTCATTCCATTCATCTTCAGAAAAAAAGATTCAACCACAAAATATGTCATCTTATTTGATGAAGAAACTAGATCAACAACTAAACTTGCCATTCATATTTTGAGGAATAAAAAAACGAGATTGTCATTAGATTCTTACTTCGTGGAGTCACCCAATGAAAAATTGCAGTCGAAACTATGTAAACACTCCTTGTTCACCATCAAAGAATGGACCTATTCGTTGTTGTATAGCCCATGGAAGTAATTCTTTGTTCCTTCTCTCCCCAGCAACGGCTCCAGGAGATGTTTGCGTTGGAGTCTGGTCAAGGACTGCTACAAGAGATTGATCAACACATCTTAAAAGATGATTTGATTGTTTAACTGAAGTATTGGATCAAGTAGGGAGAACAAGAAAGCAAATGGGGAAAGATCATTGGGCATGGATTCTCTTTGTAGACATTATATAAATCAAATGCGATCAAGGTTAATATTAGATATAAGTAATGTGAATAATGAAAGATTAAAGAAAAGGAAACCAACATGAACATACATAAATCTCTAACAGATCATGTATGATTATTCATGAGATGGAACATTAAATAAACCGAAGTACCTTCCACAAATTAATGGATGAATACTTGAAAGAAACATAGAAAATGGGAAATCACAACAAATAATTTGCTGCTCAAGAATCTATAACCTATGAGAAATTATTGAAGCTCAACAAGTTACATTCATTCAAGTAAGAAGATATACAATGAAGAACAAAGAGACTCACAATCTAATATCAAGCTCTAAGAAATATTTAATTAAAGGAAATTAGAGAGACATATGACCACAAGTTTATAATGATGCATACAAGTATTTTTTCCCCTCAAATTTCTCTTAGGACTCTAACTAAACCCTCATTACAATAAAAATGCTAAACTTTATAGAACTTAATAAAGCATAAAAATCATAACTTGAATTTTGAATTAGTTTCAAGAGATCTAGAATTGCTAGAATCAAATGCCATCAAATCTAGAATTATTATTTGACTACTGATATAATAATCAAACATTGAGTTCAATTACCCCATATGGTCTTCAAAATGTTGACTCTTCCTTCTTTGGATATTAGTATGCGATTTACAGTTGCCATAAAATATGGAATGAAATTCCTTAACACTGCCAAGTTTTGGTAAAAATACTTTGCCTACTAATCCTCTGCCTAGAAAGGTGGATCAATTGTCCTTGAAATATCAGACTCATTTATCCTCAGTTCCTATCTATAAATAAGGAATTTTAACTTATCATTGTTGCTAATTATTCTTCCTTTTTGTTATATTTTTCTAGCTATGTGTTGACTAAGATTTTTGTGAAACCACTAGAACTATAGATCTCCACATAAGCATATAAAGAACCATCACATCTGAACTCAACATTGATTTGCATTTTGGAACAAACACCAGGTTGGTCAGCTAATATTGTCTTCTCTTTGTTGTAGGCAACATAATAGATTGTCTCCAAGCTTGTCTTCATAAGACAACTTTTTAAATGAAGGGGCTTCAAAGTTCAATGCTTTTGGACATTCTTCAAACCTTCTTTCTAAAATTTAATATAAATTAGTTTGAAGTCAAAATAGAATATGTTATTTCACACTTTCTAAATATCCTAATGAAATTTCAACCATCAATCCTTTTTAGAATGGCAATTGCTTTACCATCTCAACAACTTCATCTTTAGAAATCCATATGACTTTATCAAGTATGTCTTCATCCAGATTATATGGAACAAAACCTGAACCAATGTCTTGTATTTTGAGAGGATCTAGCCTTTCGCTAAACACTATGTTATTATTGGTTAGATCCACGTAAATAATCTTCTTGTCTGGATTTGTCCTTTCAAATATCAACTAACACCCATAATTGTCACTCTGGTTCCTATTCCAAAAATCAATATGTCAACATCCCCTCTGTGGTCTCCACTCCATAAACACTAGCATGATGGTCAAGAAATTGTTTCTAGATAAAGAAAAAATAAACTTTTACGCTAGTGCATAAGGTGACCTTCAAATGATCACCAATATCCAAGTCCAATAAGTTCTCAGAAGTTTTCCTTCATGATCAATTTGCAGGATCTCCAACTCGCTTCTTATCTGAGGTCATTCGAATCTGACCATTAATTATTAGTTAGATCCACACCAATAATCTTCTTGTCTGGATTTGTCCTTTCAAATATCGACTAACACCCATAATTGTCACTCCATTTCTTTTTTCCAGCAATCAATACGTCAACATCCCCTTTGTAGTTTCCACTCTTTAAACACTACCATGATGGTCAAGAAAATGTTTCTAGATAAAAATTTTAAACTTTTACACTAGTGCATAAGGTGACCTTCAAATGATCACCAATATCTATGTCCAGTAAGTTCTCAATCATTTTCCTGCATAATCATTTTGCAGGTTCTCCAACTCACTTCTTCTCTGAGGTCATTCCAATATGACCATTAATTCATTGTATAAGGTTAAAACCTTACATGTTAGATTTTATTTATAAATATATATATTTGATAATTTGCATGATGTCTTTACAAATATAGTGAGCCATGTTAAATATGGAGGATAGAGTAGTAGACATGTCTATTTAATAAATAGAAATACCATATCATAACTAATAATTAATAGTTAATTAACCTATCGGTGACTAGATAATAATTGATATTATTAACAAATGTAATAACCATTTAGGTTTATTAAAATTCATCTAGCCTTGAAAATATTCGACCACAAATCTTCTATGAAGAGTGCTCAACTTAAACGTCTTAAATTCTTGATTAGGTGCACCTTCAATAGAGGTGTTATGCTTAACAAAGTTTTCTTTAAGGGCATAGGTGTGATTGATGTTGACAAGGGAACTCTTGCAACGAATAACGATACCACGGTTTAATAATTCTTGAAATAGTTCCTCACATTTCCATTCAAATGTCTACATGCATATAATTCTGTATATAAAACCATAATGACTATAGGAAGTATTTTTCTAAGTTTACAATCTGATATCTTCATGATGAACTTATGTCGACATGTTGAACCCTAGTATTTTTGCATGCTTGGGTATGGCACTGATTAATATATGAGATATAGATTCTTTAGTGTTGATCGATGTATTTTAAAACATGGTTGGATATTCAATTACATTTGTTACAATATTCTTATATGTAGTTGAAACTACTGATAACTTACTTAATTAAATATGATTGGTTAAGGATTCTTCACTTGTAGTTTCATCGCATACTTTTAAGGATGAAGCGCCTTTTAATGTATTTATTTCATCCATTGGTGTTTGATTAAAAATATTCAAATTATTTATATTCTTATCTTTATCTGACGACCTTGTCTCCCATTGTTACTTACAGGGATGATTTTAAGAACCCCCCTAGATTTATATGTATAAAAAATGGGTGAATCTCTCCGATATGTAGAAAAAATTGAAGGCGATTTTAACAACAATATAATATGTATATACAAAATTTGGAGAATATTTCATTTTATTATATAATGTTGTAAAATCTTCGTGAATATTTCACTATGTTATAAGATATTGTAAAATCTTGGTGAATATTTAACTTCATTATAAAAAAAAATTTACTTATAGCATTATCTTCTTTGAAAGGTTTGCTGATATATTAGTATTGTATGCATGTTCTTGTGCATGATGGGGTGTGTCATTGTGTAAGACTATAACCTTTCTATAAAAAATTGATGTTTTCATATGAAAACTTAAATCTAATAATGTATTTTTTTTTTTTGATCCAATTGTCTTCAAATTTAAGAGGGAAGCATTTCTAATTTTCCAACATTAGAAGGGTGGGTCTATAAGTTTTGTTGAAATACATCTTCTGAAGTATTTGTCCAAAAAATTCAGTGTAGTAAGGAATATTTTATCAATTTTGTTTGGTATAATACTGCAATCAACATATTGAGAAAGATGGACACCAGTTTGTTGGTATGACTTTATATAACTCATACAGTTACTGAGCAGGAGGGTTTCAAGACAATGGGTTGATAGCATGTTTTTTACGAAAGTTTGATTTAAAATAAAATTTGTTGTTTTAACTACTATGTTATGATCTTCAGGTCATTAGAAGTACTCATCTTTGGAATTGAATGCTTGTATATATATTATTAGCTAAAATGCTTAAATTTGGATTTCCTTTGAGTGATGCACTGGGGAAACAGACAAGGGGAGGGTTAAGGCTAAGTTTAATGATTGTCACAATGCTTTATCTGTCATATTGGGTGATATGCATTAGTATAAAGGCTGAAAAGTAACATCCCACTCTTCCAATGATGTGGAGTTTTCTTGAAACTAGTAACTTTATGCTACTAGGAAAGTATATGAATACAATCTCTTGCAAAAAAATTGAAAATCCACTCAATGGAACTAAAGATAATCACTTTCTGCAATGTGTAGAATTCATGACCAAACAAAAATTTGCTATGACATCTGAGAAGAAAGAAAAATTGATGAATACCCAAGTTGGAGGGCTAGGCCTTTTGATATAAGGTATAGCTATTGTTGTTTGTTAGAATACCAAAAAACATTTACAACCCACCCTCGCTGACAATATTTACCTGTGGCAACCTCTGAAAATATTTTTTTTTTAACTATACAATGCCCCGTCGCATTTCCGACGACTTGTGGCCATGTTCGACAAGGTTGCCAAAGATCTGACAAGATCAATTGTCAGACCACTGATGAGAACTCGTTGCAAATTTCACCCCATCCCGTTTATTTTTCGACGACCTGTCACCTCGTCCAATGAGTCTGCCATAGCTCCGACAAGCGAGAGTGTTTTGTTTGTGCTTCTATAGTATAAGATCTTGCAATTTTCTTGGTGCTTTCTAAGCTCTCTAGCTGGTGTGATGATATTGATTTAATTAGAGGGGAAATTAAATCAATAGCATAGCACTGATTATTTGGGTCACTGTTTTGTTTGTGCATCTATAGCATAAGATATTGCAATTTTCTCGGTGCTTTCTAAGCTCACTAGCTGGTGTGATGATATTGATTTAATTTTATGGTTTCATCCCTTCAAATAAAATTTTCTAAATAGATGTCTCAAACGTATCATTAATATGCATGGAGCACTTTGAGCTATGAATTTATCAATAACATCATGGGTACTGATCAAGTCTATGGGCAATACTCGAATCTATGGGCACAGTTATGCTGCTAGACCTTTTGATGTATCTGCAGACCTGAATGGTATTAAATTGAGTAGTAAGGAGACAATATCATGTTTTTTTTCTTCATAATTTTGTTTCAAGGGTCACTCTTCTCTATTTGTACGAATTTTTGATACCATTTATATCACTTTCACTGTTGAAACTTGAAATCACTCATATTTGTTGATTTCTATCTAAAGAGATATGTAATGTTTTAAAGTACTTTTCTATTTTTTCTTCTTCTTTTGATTAGTACAACTCTTTGTTCATTATTAGTGTGTTTTTTCTTGTTCCTTGTTCCTTTTTATTTGAAGTGGTGGTCTATTTTACACTTTTCTTGTGTAAATTTGTGCGTGAAAAAATGTTGGTGGTTAATTTGAAAGCCTTATTCTACCAGCAAAGATATGGTAAAAGATTGATCATCATTTCAATTAACATTATGGTTTTCCCTAATTTTGTTTTCAAACCATGTGTGTGCAATTATGGGTGTTTATTTTGCTAAAAAAATAAGTTACTATCTTGGATGGAATTGGGAGAAGTTTGCTACACATGACTACTTTGACAAGCATCGAGTTTTTCTGTCAAATTTGTGGTCTTAAGAAATGCTTAATCGAGTTCTCTTTTTCCAAGCATTCATATTTGAAGTTCATGACAAAGATTGAATCATTTTGTTGTTTTGTAGACTAATACACTAATTACATTATCTCAACTCATTGTAAAGTGAAAAATGGAACAACTTAGACACCGCGCAAGTGAAAAAAATGAATGAATGTTGAAGAATTCATGCAGAGTAACCTTGGGAAAGACCTAACAACATTCTTTGGAGGTTATTTTTGGATTCTTCATTCTTCCAGAGGTTTGTCTTTGAGATGAAAATTTAACCATAACATGTCATTTCTCTGTTTCTGGCTGTTAAATGATGAGCTCTGGAAAGATCTGTTTTACTTATGGCATCATCTTCTTTGGAAGGTTTGCAGATAGATTAGTACTGTATGCACGTTCTTGTGCATGCTAGAGTGTGTAAGACTAGAACCTTTCTGTAAAAAATTGAGGTTTTCATATGAAAACTTAAATATGATAATGTATTTTTTGTTTTGATCAAGTTGTCTTCGAATTTAAGAGGGAATCATTTCTAATTTTTTAGAATTAGAAGAGTGAGTCTATAATTTTTGCTGACATACATCTTGCGAAGTAGTTGTCCAAAAAATTCAGTGTAGTAAGGAATATTTTATCAATTTTGTTTGGTGTAATACTGCAATCAAAATATTGAGAAAGACAGATATCAATTTGCTGGTATGAATTTATATAACTCATACAGTTAGTGAACAGGAGGGTTTCAAGACAGTGGGTCGACAGCTTGTTTTTTACTAAATTTTGATTTAAAAGAAAAGTTGTTGTTTTAACTACTATATTATGGTCTTCAAGTCATTAGAAGTACTCATCTTTGGAATTGAATGCTTGTATATATATGATCAGCTGAAATGCTTAAATTTGGATTTCCTTTGAGTGATGCAAGAGGGAAGCAGACAAGGGGAGGGTCAAGGGTAAGTTTAATGATTGTCACAATGCTTTATCTGTCATCTTGGGTGATATGCATTAGTATCAAGGATGACAAGTAACATCCCACTCTTCCAATGATGTGGAGTTTTCTTGAAACTTGTCACTTTGTGCTGCTAGGGAAGTATATGAATACAATCTCTTGCAAAAAAATTAAAATCCACTCAATGGAACCCAAGATAATCACTTTCCAATGTGTAGAATTCATGACTTAACAAACGTTTGCTATGACATCTGAGAAGAAAGAAAAATTGACGAATACCCAAGTTGGAGGGTTAGGCCTTATAGCTTATTGTTGTTTATTAGAATACCAAAAAACATTTACAACCCACCCTCGCTGAAAATATTTACCTGTGGCAAGCTAACCTCTCAAAATAATTTTTTAACTATTGTCGCATTTCCGAAGACTTGTTGCCATGCCCGACCAGGTTTCCAAAGATCCGACAAGAGCACTGGTCAATAAATAAATAAATTATATATTAATAGATAATAAAAATATATGCATTATAATTTTATTTAAAATATTAAATATATATATATATATATATTTTTATAAACATGATTTTTATAAACATAATAATTGCTTTTATATATTTTTGTTTTGGCCAATGGACACCATTTTTATTGAGAGATTCTACAATGTTTCTTCTTACACTTGCAAATAAAACAATTTAACAATTTGTATTTTAAAAAAAATGTATAATCTAAATTTCAATAAATTAAAACAAAATATATAATCTATATTTCAATAAATAAAGATTTCCAAATTTTTTCATTAACTCTACTTAATAATGAAAAGCACAATTGACCAAAATTATTATAAATTTGTTTCCATTTTTCTTTATATTATTTCCTTTTTAAACTTTATATTATTTCTTTATGATTTATGTTGTTTCCTATATTGTTTCTTTTATGGTTTTTGTTGTTTCTTTTTAAGCTTTTGTATTTCTTTTCTCTTTAAACTTTTTAAGAGTTGTTCAATTCATCGGTTTGCTTTGCGTTGTTGGGAAGCCTTGTTGTTTATACGTGCGCTGCCGTACTATGCTATAGGGGTTCTTAGGCAGAGGAAGAGGAATTGAGGCTGCGGGGTAGGTTCAACTGTAGCTTTTGCTGTCTTATTAATAAGATTTGAAACTATATGAAACTCAAATTTATTGGTGGTTAATTGCAAAGATCTCCAATGTTTTAATCAGTAGCACAGGTGCACAAGTGTAAAGCAATTCTTCTTGGTTAATTTCTATTGAAACCTACAATATTGCTTTTATATTTTTTTTCTTTTTTAAAGTTTTTATAGTGCTTTTCTAGTTGTTTCCTTTATATTGCTTTTCTCTTTAAGCTTTTCTTTTCTGGGTTGGTGAATTTCAAATCCGACCAGCGTGGAGCATTGCTCAGTCGCCAGTTATTTGCATAAGTATGTATGTTTCCTCGTTACTGCTGTTGAAGTTGTTTTTATCCTTGATACCTTGTCTTTAAGCAGGTTTCCAGTTAATGGAATTCTGTTACGTGATTTATGGATTCCTCCGGTTTTGGCAGGTCTGGGTTTGGATTTCCACGTTGCAGTTTTCGTGTCATTCTAGTTTCTTGATTGGGTCGATCGCCTCCTCATCTGAATTTTGAGGAGGATTTCAAGAGGATTCTGCAAACCGTGGGTATTATTCTCCTCTTGCATGTTCTTGTATGGTTAATTTTTCACTTTTAACACTCGCTATTTTCCCATTTCCATGCATATATATATAAATAAAAGAGATGAGAAGGAGATGGGATTTCTTTTAAGCATATATTGGATTAGATTCCCAAACAAACCATCTGCATTTGAAAATTATCAATGCTTTGAAACAGCAAGGCTCTGGTTCTCGATGCATGTTTCCTGCATCACTTGGGACCTACCAGAAATGAGCTAAACCTACCTGGCCTATTCGCATGTAGATCTATTGCTAATTATGTAATCAATTCTAGGCAGTTTGCAGAGGATAATAGAGCCGAAGGGAGACGTCTCTTGCTGCGGTACGGTCATCTGAGGCCACAACCAATTGACCACATTTATGAGGGTAGATTCGCCAGTCAAAAGATCTTCCATGCACAAACCATGGGAATCGTTCAAAGCCCTACCGTCACTCGATTCTCCAGATCTTTCATTTTTTCAGCAGTATCAACGTTCTTATACATTAGGATTGAAATGTCTTCCACATAAGCCCATAAGAAAGAGTCCTAAGTCAGCAACTTGGGCTCATCTGTGCCGGTAGGGAACAGTTGCAGCTGCGGTTTCTTATTATCATCAGCATTTTCCAACCACTTTTGAAGATTTTTATAGCGACGAGGCCTTTTCTTTTTATGTGGGGTCCGTAGTCCTCGTTTTTGCCCAATCTGTAAAAATTAGCAATATCCAGTGGCTCAACGAGTAGCCTGTAGTGAATGCAAGCTCCAGCCTCAAACATGTTCTCTATAATATCGTCGCACCAGCCTGCAAGCTCCAGCCTCATCAGATTAACTCGGAAGTCTATGCATTCATTCAACAGCAGCAGCATTGTCTGCCCATCAGAGAATTCATTCAACAGCAGCAGCACTGTCTGCCCATCAGAGATAAAAACCTATGCATTCATTCAACAGCAGCGACACTGTCTGCTCTCCTGTGCCATATGAGAGAAGATCTCTCTTCCATATGTAAATGCTTTCAAGTAATGCAGTATTCTTAATTCATTTCTTTTAAGATTTCCTTCAATTTCTAAGGTAGGAAAACATCAGTGGATAATTTCATGTGGATTCTTTTTTATAGATATTGATAGTCTAAATAGATATTGATGGTCTAAATTCTTGAAATGTGCAGGCTGGTCTACATTTATCAGTTACAATCATTGCACATATTTGTTGGGCAGGTATATACAAGCAGGCTGCAACAAACATCAGTTAATAATTAGAATGGCTATTTTTATGTGAATTCTCTTTCGATAGATATTGATGGTCTAAATTATTGAAATGTGCAGGTGGGTCTACGTTGATAAGTTACAATCATTGCACATATTTGTTCGGCATAAAAGAATTATACAGGAAAGGTGTAGCAATGTCCAAAGTTATATACTCATTTTGGAGGTTAGCTCAGTCAATCATTATAAAAAATCTCTAGGGAAACCTGCAAAATGCAGGCCAAGGGTAGGGGTATCTAGTCTCACCAACTATCACTTTAAATTTTAAATTTTATATTGTAGAGTAATATTTCCATATTACAGACTAATTTTTTATTGAATGGGATCCAGTTTTTTAGACATGATTATTTCTTTTCCCACATGTATAATATGTATTACTATTATGATCTGCAACTTCTCATAAGTATTTTTGAGATTTTCCATTTGATATGTCCTCTCCGCATTAAATGGTGCCTTCTTTCTGGGTTTTAGGCTCAATATTTTTTATGCATCAGCAAAGTTTACAAACCTCCTTCCTGCTCTTTATGCATCAAATTCTAATTATATAGTTATTGGACTAGTCACATGTTTATGTAGTATATTGCTATATTTTATTAGGTTGTTGCAGGCTATGTTGGTTAGTCTAGGTTAATATAGATGACTTGTAATATACTATTTTTGTATTACACATATATTTTATTTTGCAAAGAGAAACAAATTCTCACATACTATGGTCATTATGTCTACCTACATAGCATGGCCCCACCAAATTTATATCAAATTTATATCATTTGTTTGAGATTCATTGTTCAATAAGAGATGTTTGTTTCAGTCAAAACTCAATTTCATGAATCGTGATATGGAGTTTTATATACAAGATGGAAATTGAAGCCACTTGGAGAATGCAATATTTTCTGTTCATGGGTATAGGTCTATATGTTAATGAATTTTTCTTCAAGAGCATAAGGCAATTCGTGTATTTTTTTTATTATTTTCAGTATGTCAAAAGGTTGTAGATTTTTTTTATTTTTTACAAATATGTGACAAGAGTGTATGCCAAAAGCTTGCATTTTTTTAATTGTATTTTTTAAATCTTTATAAAGTATGCTAAAAAAATCAATTGTATATTTTTTATTGCTTTGTAAAGTATGTAAACAATTTTAATTATTTTTGGGTATTAATTAGTTTAAAGACTCCAATAATAATTTGAGTTTTTAATCCTACAAACATAAATATGAATATAAAACTTCATATGTCATACATCTCTATTCATTCCAATTTTGTTATTAAGGTTTGAGGAAGGAAATGAGGGGTTGGAGCAGGGAGAGAGGAGGCAAAGCGTGGAGAAGGTGTGGAAGGGAGAGGGGTGGAGGAAAAGGAGGAGGAAAGGAGAAGAGGAAGGAGGAGGGAGAGAGGGTGGGGGAGGAAGGAGGAGCGAGGGAGGGTGTGGCATAGAGGAGGAGGAGGAGTGATGGAGGGTGTGGGAGAAAGAAGGAGGAGGCAGAGGGAGGGTAGAGGGGATATGAAGGAGGGATGAGGTAGAGGAGGAGAAGAGAGGGAGGAGGAGAAGGAGAGCAAGGAGGGGTAGGGGAAGTGAAGGAGGAGGG